>BPLR01011020.1:0-30862 GCA_021605095.1 Caerostris extrusa | reverse complement strand
AGCCATGCAACAAGAGTCAAGAAGCAGAGGTTTCTTCAATGTGAAAGTGCCCCATCCTGTCAATTTTCAATCTTTCCTGATCTTCAAATAGTTTAATACAAGATATATTCAAACCGTAAGGTTTTTCAATAAAATCTGATAAATATTCTCTTATTGATTTGCTCGATACTGAAGAATTTCAGCCGAAAAAACAACGATGGTTGTTAGTCACCACAAGCAATCCACACCATAGAAAGCAGCATCGCCTTTCTGACCACTTTTCACCACATTGACCAGCACTATCATGTCCTTAAAAGACTGATAGGAAATGAGCAAAAAAACGATGAATATCAAAACCGAAAGAACTTTTCAATGTTTTTGAAGATCTGTAGGACTTGTTGAGGAAGAGGTAAACATAGAACGTCCCCGAGAAACAGAACGTTCTTCTTCCTTGAGACACAGTGCGAACACATAGCAGTACAGGGTGTAAAAAAGGGCAACTTGGAATATGTGATACTAGTGTTGACGTAAATACTTTGCGAATTCGTGAAGCAAAATGGTTACAACGCTTTTAAATTGCTTCAGAAGACATTTGAAGAAGAACGCAAGTAAGGCCTCCACCTTGATTTAGAAAATAACGTAGAGCTAAGATAAGTGGTTTGTAAACATATAACGAGCAAAGCACAAATAGTAGCTATCTTGAAATCTTTAGCTTTCTGATAACTATCATAATCAATTCATCTTGAAGGGATTCTAATTTTTCAATCAAATCCATGATTTTTCCCTTCTGGTGCGTACAAAACACCATAGCAAGAGAGTCATTTTCACAGTGATGGTTACCCATTATGCTCCATTCAAATCTTTGATTCAGACAAATTATTTTGAAGATAATGATTCCTAAACACATGACAAGAAAAACACAAAGGAGATTGTCACCCAGTACCTTTTGCTGGTTGTTTTTCATTTCTATGCCACAAAGTAAGAATAGAAAAAATATTGAAACTTAAATATAGTTTTTATTTTATTTGAGATTAAATTTCTGGTTTCTTAATCATATTTCTCAGTGCTAGAGTTCGTTCAGAAAATAAGTTGTTTGGAGTTAAATCAGGATCTCAATTTTTTTTAACTTTTGCTTGCAAAATTAGTTTCTTAAAGAAGCTAATGGACCATTTCACTTTGATTTTGTTACTAAGCAACGTCAGCATAAACAGGGAATGGTCGATTTTCACTTACATCAGTGTTTTTCTATCTATAAAATGTATTGATTCTGAAACTAATTAGGTAATTTATAGATACTTTTTTTCTTTTTTAGATCATTACTTTTTTTGTTTTTAGAAACAAACAAACAAAGTCATTTTTTTTTTTTGAATTTTTTATACTTCTTTCATTAATACACGCACTGCCAAAAGTTAAGGAGCTAGAAGAAAATGTTAATTTCTGGAAGTCAATCTGAATTGGAGAGTTGCAATTCACTGCAAAGTTAGATGGAAGAAATATGCAAAAAAAGGCAGTCGTATAAAGAAGCCAACATTGAAAAAATTACAAGAGTTACATGTAAGTGTCGATAAAAGGGTTTAGAAATTTCTTACATTTTTTGTTGTCAAGGCAGATATGTTTCTATGGCTTCCAGAAGACGAATGGAATGATACAGAGTGCTGGCATGCTGTCGGATGTAAAGAAACAGGACAATCAATCGCAGATGTTGCTCTTTCTTCGGCGTTCACCATTCTGCAATTTCACGATTATGGAAACAATTCCTGACCAGCCAAATAGTTGTCCGAAGACCTTGTGGCCGGTCATCAAGGGGTCGAAAAATCGATATATTGCTGTTGTAGCCAAGAGGAATCGAAGAGCGATATCCATATGTGGCCAGGGCCGGATTTAGATGAAAAGAGGCCCTAGGCTATTTCACTTATGAGGTCACTAGGCTATTCCACTTTCGTCTTCCATTTTTAAGTTTGTAAATTACATGAGAGATAATAAAAAATACATCATTACTGTGATATATATCAATAAGTTAAATGAAACATGTCGTGATGGGTACTAATCTTTATAAAAAATGTGGCAAGGATAATAAATAATAAAAAGTCGAGAACACTTATTTGGACATTTATTCTCAGCACCTATATATTTATTCTCGCACCATACAATAACTAATCAAACATGACACATAACATTTACAAAAAACAAAATTCAAAATAATAAAAAATTTGACTACAATAAAATAAAGTATGCACTAAAAATTACCATATTTTCTATCAAATGAAACTAATATATTCAATACATTGAAGATTAAAAGCAAATTCAATTCAGATAAATTTATTTCATTATAATTCGCATTTACAATTTAAGTATGAATTATTATGAATTTTAAGTTTTAAACTAAACCAAAAATGGAACTTAAGTAATTCTAATTTTGCTAACAATTTGAATGTAGGCCCCTCTTGATCTTGAGGCCCCTAGGCTGAATCCTGAGTTAGCCTATAGGAAAATCCGGCCCTTCGTGTGATATACATGGTTACACCGTTCATGGTAAGACGATGTTTGCCACTAACTGTACTCCGAAGTCTACACATGAATGGACTCTACGACTGGTACTCCGAGTTTGTGTACTGCATCCTTCCAATCAGAGGAATACAATTAAAGTAGTGTCAGCAACATGTCAATTGGACTGAATCTTATTGGGGTAACTTCATATTCCACAGATGAATCTTAATTTGCCTTGCAAATGAATGGCAAGTGTGTAAAGGTCTAGAAGAAGGACATGCATCGGCCCAGAACATCATCGAACATAACGTATTCGAAGAGGAAGTATTATGGTGTGGCCAGGGATTTCGTTGGTATATCAAATCGACCTGCACATGTTTAGACGTGATTCTGTGACGGCTGTCCGGTATTGAGAAGAAGCCCTGACCCCTATGCGGGTCATACAGGAGGTCTACTGCAAAAGTTGGTCTTGCTATCGTTTTAATAGATGACAATGCGCATCCCATAAACTACCTGGAGAGAGAGGGGATGTGGCTATTGTGAGTACGTCTCTCCAGACCTTAATTCCCATTGAAAATATTTGAGATGCCCTCGGCCGTGCTGTGTGTAAACGTTTTCCATTCTCCTGCCACTCTCACAGAGTAGGCCTGAATGAGTGGTTGCTCCGGCGCTCAACCACCCACAGGTTTTCGGGTTCGAGTCCCGTCGGTGCCATGGATGTTTGTAGTGGTTCAATCCACTTTAAACCGTAGATCCCCGTCTCATATGACTGTAAGAGCGTCACGAAGCAAAAGTCAGACTTCTACCTACGGGTGCTCCCTCACAACAGAAGCTCCCCCTTTCCCTCCATCCATGGTAGATCACTCATGGGATGTCCATCCCGCACTGCAGGACATTGAGGATTAGTCACAACAACAACAACAACAACTGTCACATAGTTAGTCTCGCATAGAGACACGGACTATGAGAATGTCTGATGAAGAGTTGTTGAGTATAGGAAAGGAAGATTTTTGGAGCAGTATGTGAAAATAGCAAATGGAGAATCAGAACAAATAAAGAAACATATGATTATTATAAAGAATTAGATATTGTTACGGAGATAAGGAGAATTCAATCGCTGGGTCATGGAAAGAGAATGGAACTAAACAGAACAACAAGAAGACCTCTTAATGAAAATCCTATCGTATCTAGACTTACAGGAAGACCAAGAATTAAATGGTTGGATCAAGTTGAAAAGGACTTGAAAATATTGAAAATCACTAACTGGAAACAAAAGGGCAACTAGTCCTATGGATTGGCAAAAATCTTGAAGTAGGTCAGGGCTCTTCAAGGGCTGGGACACAAAATGATGATGATGATATAATATATACGTTAAAGAGTGGACCAATGGTGCATTTAAATCCGTTACGTGGACCATTTGGAAATGGTTACCATTATGGATCATTTGGTTTCTGACCGGTGCAACAAACTAGTTTTTTAAAAAACCACTCAGTTTTAATTTTAAAAAAAAAAAAAAAAATCTCATTAATAAAATTAATTTTTAGAAGCCGTGACAACCGCACATTAATAAATAACATATTTAAATTCGTATGATTGGATAATTTTATTTTAAAATTATCATATAAATCGAATGAATTCGTCGATATATTGACAACAAAAATATTTACTTAATTATTTAGTGTTTAGATAGTTACATTATTATTGAATGTTAAGATAATAAAGCAGACATAACGATAAACAAAGGTTTGAAACTTCCTTTCGTCCGTTAAATCAATTCGTTTCGCCCTAATTTTGTTAATGGAACTTAATATCGTTTTTTTTTAACCAGAATTCTTTGAGATAATGATTTCATGTAAATTGCAGATTGCGTCTTTTAATAGCTTTCCTAAATCAGAAAAAAAAAAAAAAACTATAGAACTACATTCAGGCTCATTTTAGAAAAATATAAAGGTGCTATTTATGCGTATACTACTGTGTCAAAAAGTAAGATCAATTTTCAATTTAAAATTCCCAGGGCTTATGGGGTTTCCATTTTTTTTTCTTTTTTTAGGTTGCTGGCACTGTCCTTGACATCTGTGGAAAATTTGACGTTAAAATATTCATTAGTGTTTGAGTTAGGCTTGGCTTTGTGAGTACCTAAAACTGATTCCGGCGAATTTTGAAATGTCTGTATTAATTGAGCAACATTAAATTTTGTTTACGGAAACGTATAGAATGTTGTAGAAGGCATTCGGTGAGCATTCCTATATCGGAAAGAAATATTTAGAAGTTGTAAAACAGTTCAAAGAAGCCAGAGAATGCGTTGAAGACGAAGAGCCCTCTGGTCGACCATCAACCTCAACCGACGAAGCTCACGTCCAAAAAAATAAAGATTTGGTGATTGCAAACCGTCGCTTTAGAATTAGAGACCTTTCTGATGATGTTGGAATTTCAAAAGGATCGGTCCATTCCATTTTGGGCCTAAAACGCATCAAATCTCGACTGGTGCAGAAAATACTGAATGCGTCAGCTCACACTGCATTGGTTCTTCGTGACTTTTACGCCTAAATTGAAACCCATATCGTTCCACAACTACCGTAATCATACCGTGCGACTTCTGGCTATTCCCTAAACTCAAAAGACCACTCCGGGGACACCGTTTTGAGTCGATTGAAGAGATTCAACGTGAATCGCAGCGCGCTTTGAAGGCCATCCATGGCGATGACTTTTTAGCTTGCATTCAGAATTGGAAAAAAAAAGTTGGCCTAAGTGCATTGTGTCCGGAGGGGATTACTTTGAAGGCGATGAAATAAATTTGGAAGAATAAATAGAGTTTTTTGAAAAAAAAAAAATAATTGGTCTTACTTTTGGGGCACAGTAGTATATATTAAAATAAAATAAATTTTATTTCAACATATATAGGGATTAATTGCAAGCACTAATTATTTGTACTAGCTATTAACTATATGTTAAGGCTGTACTCTAGGTTAGCTTGTTTAGTAAAAACATATTTGAGCATTGCTTAGCTAAAAGTAAAAATAAAGAATAAATGCAAAAGTGAAACTTACAATCAACATTTTTTAAAAAAGTTTCGATTAGAACACTTATTTTAGATGGCTTTTAAAGAAAAACTAATAATAGTAATTGAAATTTTTCCTTTATAACATTATTTATATGTCTATGGTAATAATAATTTGTAAGTAAAGTTGCCTAACAATTTTACAAACCGTTTAGTACTAAAGTTGCAAGAACCCATTAAAATCAGGATTAAAAACAAAATAATGGAAAAATAATGGATGGATAATATAGTATAATATGGTTGTATGTATGTAGGGTTGTACGATTGCATATAATTATGGATAATATAATAATGGATGGTTGTATGTATGGTATTACAATATAACTTAAAAACTACACTAAGCGTTCTAATTTCTTTTTCTAAAGTTATTTTTCTGTAACCTTATGTCTAGGAAAAAAAAAAAAAAAAATTATAAAGTAGTCTTTTTTAAACAAAAACCTTTTCTATATCGCATGCCTGCTTGGTAGATAAGACCACTTTCAACGTCTTTTATTGGTTTATTATTATTTTTTTTTTTTTAATTTCTTTCACGAGCTATTCTTATTGGTTTATTTAAATTTATTTTACGAGAAAATAATTATATAATATAATAGCATAAAATTGTTCTAAAAGAATTTAGAAATAGTGTTTTACATAATGACCTCAATATTGATACAATAGATTCTTATACAGTAGAATCTCTGTAAGTCGAACTTCAAGGAAGACGCCAAATAATTCGAGTTATAGAGTTTTCGACTTATGGAGAATTTCGACTTACGCGGATTTTGTAAGGGAAATATTCGACTTGTAGAGGTTTAGATTCTTTCTAACTTTTGAGTTCGAATATTTAGAATATTTCATAGAGTTGGTTATTTTATTTACTGTATACTCATACATTGTTTTCTGAGAAACAGTGACGTGCATTGTCGGCAAATCCTTAAAGTCGGTAACTTATTTTTCTTCGAGCTATAGAGCTAATTAGTTTCAAATGATCGAGTTGTAAAGGTTGTAAAATCAAACATTGCAAATGATCGAGATACAGAGGGTCCAATTTTTTTTTTTTTTTTTTTTCGAGTTACGGAAGGAAAATCTATACCAAAATGGCTTGTGGGGAATGACTAATTATTTCGACATATAGGGGTTGAAATTTCGAGTAATGGATTGTTTGGGGCCTGAAGGGAAGGGAAT
Source organism: Caerostris extrusa (assembly GCA_021605095.1). Taxonomy (NCBI): domain Eukaryota; kingdom Metazoa; phylum Arthropoda; class Arachnida; order Araneae; family Araneidae; genus Caerostris; species Caerostris extrusa. The sequence continues at coordinate 24,171 of BPLR01011020.1, read as the reverse complement.
TTTTTTCGAGTTTTGGAGGTTCACGATTTATCGAGGTTCGACTTAAAGAGGTTCTACTGTATAACCAAACTTTCTCGTAAATTTTTTATTAATATTCAAAACCATGAAAATAGCCTGATTCGTTCTCAGTTATTCTTTGCATACAACCAGGGAAAATAAAAATTTTCATTTTCAACAACAAAATGGTCGGCTGACCTCAAACCTGCTTAAAATTCTTGGATTCCTCTTTCTCACATATAGAAAATAAAATAAAATAACATTTTTGTCTCCTTCCTCCATTATCTATGTTTGTTTGTTCCCATTGTTCGTGAACCAGCTGAGGTCGGCAAACTTACATGGATCCCCTTTTATCAACAATGCTAATCGTTTTATGACTACACTCCCGACACCGTTCCCACGTTCAGTTCCCCCCCTCCCTCACTTTTTCCCTTGCAATTCCCATAGTTTCACCCTTGCGTCCACTGGCTTTGTTAATTTAATATTTTTTTCCCAGTCCTTCTGATTTTATAACTTAAATAGGCTCATCCTAAATTTGCTAAGACTTTTAATTGATACTTTTATTTTACTATTCGCAACTGCGTGGATGTGCTCTAATAAGCACAGGAATACTACCCTCATTCAATCCCGTCGTCTAAAACGGGGTCTCCAAACTACGGCCCGCCAGTGTCATCAATCAATCCGGCCCGAGACAGCGAATAGCTTATTGTTGCTGTAATAAATTAGATAAAAAAACACAGAATGATAATAACGCGGTTTTATTGACTTGCTAGGTAAAGCTTACTGACAAGTATAATACGCAGAAAATTTAACTTAAGCATAACAACTAACAAATAATTGAAATGAATCCCACTAACATTATAAACTTGTGAACATCCTGCAGCTATCCTCGGTAGTTATGTTGGGGGTAAAGAGTATCGCATAGGTATAAATATCGATGTTTCGAATGCATATATCCTGAATCGAACATATGATTTTTATCCTGAAGATCCCTCAGGAACGGAAAAGCTAAATTAACTAGTCTAGAAATTATAGATAATGACAGAAAAATTAAAACGGTTTTTGGCCCTTGGTACTTACTAGAGTAAACAATATAGCCCTAAGGCTGGAAAGTTTGGAGACCCCTGGTCTAAAAGATTGTTTGGTGAAAGTAAAGACAATTTTATTTAAAAGTGAATATGAGATTTTAAAGGAAAGATAATTGTTTGGAATTTAAATTTTTATTCATACATATTGCTGTTTTATATATCATTTTTTTTTTTCCATTAATAAAATTTACAAATCTTTACATCAGGATAGTAAAATTCTGGAAAGGTTTTATAGTTAATCGTAGAATTTTTTTTTCATATAATTTTTCTTTATATAAAATAATAACAAATACACCAGTTTATGTGTTTTAAATGACTCAAATAAAATTTCTATTTTCATAATAATTAAAAAACTGAAATTAAGAACATGTATGGAAAAAAAAAAAAAAAAACAAAAAAAAAAAAATGGTATCGAAGTGAGAAAAAAAAAATTATGAATTAGAAATTGATGAAACATTTACTAAGAGAATTTTAAAATTAAATAAATAAATAAATATCATTTTAAAAATTAATGTTGAAAATATTTCTTTTCTTTTTCGTTGAAGAGATGAATGATTCACAAGATGATAAAGAAGAATACCAAGAATCAGTTTCAGTGTCCGAATTCACACCAAAACAACCTGGACCCACAAATTTTCTATTATGCCATCTTTTCCCCAATATTTCTTTTCTAAATCAACTCCATGTTTGCAATAACTTTTGCATTTTTTTTTGCTGTATACTTTTATGATTTTCTCTGATATGCTCAATTTCTTTTAATTTGGCCCACACATTACCATTTGCGTTCGTATCACAGGGATGAGATGAGAACATTCGAAACACAAATGTCCATATTTTCGAACATCTTTTCGAATTTATATACTTTGATTTTCGGTGTATCTTGTTTCGCAAATTCTACTTTTACTACTAGAACGACAAATTGTTTCTTGAAAGTCAATATATTATAACTTATTTTCTTTCTGAAAAATTGGACTGTTTATTTAAATGTACTGAATTGTAAGATGCAATATTAAGAATTTTCACTCTCCTGTTTGTTACTGAAAATTTTGCCCTCAAGAAAATTATGCAAAGACTTAAACAAATGATAATCTGATTGGGCTTTATTTGGATTATAAGGTTTTTTTTTTTGTTGTTGTTCTAATGCAGCTGGCAAACACTTAGACAGTTGTTTTGGATGCCTTAAGGCAAGCGCCGCACCGACGTTACTCATTTAGCGCTACCCAGGGGCGCGTGTAATTTGGAAGATAAGCTACGGACGCGGAGTAACAATACCCCTGCAAAGCTCTACGATCCTGTTAGACCGGGACTTGCGGTTTAAAAGTGGATTGCTGAACCACTACAAACATCCATGGCACCGGGACTCGAACCGTAGTAGCGTAAGCGCAGCCACTCATTCAGGCCCAGGACAATAACGTAGATGAGATAGAATGTCCCCATCCAGATACACTCAGTTTCTGCTGAGTCATTCGTGAGATGTGAGGACAGTCATTATTATTTATTAATTTATTCATTACACTCCTCTCCTATTGAGTAATGCAGGTGGTTTAATTAAGTCAATCCGCTTTAAATTCTGTGATTATTGACAGTAGATGTTCTTGATGTAGTTTGATTGTTCACAAACAGTCCAAAATAAACCATTCATTCCATATCCACCCAAATGCAAAGAGAAACCTACCTTAAATGCAATCCTAACCTTGGTGTGGCAATAGGGTTTTCTTTTGGGTTTAACCATTGGCCTTTTCGAATAAAGTTTGCATAAAGTATCAGTTTTCATCACCAGCCACTATACGCTTTAAAAGTGATCAATTTCATTTCATTTATTGTGAATGAACATTAAGTGACGAGGAAACATTTATTCATCATTGGTGGTTTGAGTTGTAGGCTCAGCTGGAACTCAAACATCCGATCGGGAAACCTTTCCTATCATATTTCAGGTGTCCTACTACTGTTGTTTGTATACAATGGAGTCTATCGGCATTTTCTTTATAGAGTCGGTATTGTACCAGCATTCTCTCTACAGAATAGAGTCTATCAGAACTCTATTTATAATATTTGATTCTGATTCTAATAGTACTTTCAAATCATCATTATCAGTCTGCATTGGACAAGCGCATCTCTATTTTTGTCATATACATACACTGTATGCGCATTTATACATCCATATGAATTAAATATAAATATATATATATGCCTTCAAGAGCCAAAACATCCACCCCTACATTTTTGCACTGAATTCGCCTGGATGACGTGGAAGGCACGTGATCAGGTGGAAGTGGTATTTAACTGGTATTAAGTGGTGGTATTAATCCATGCCAAGGCGGGTTGAAGCTGTGTTGCGCGCCAAAGGTGGGCCAACTCGTTATTGACAGGTGGTCATAATGTTTTGGCTCTTGAGTGTATATGTGTGTGTGTGTGTTTAAAAATAGTTAAACACATACATATTCATATATCTTCACAACATACATTTATACATGTGTGAATACGTGCATTCGCATATAAATAGAACTTTTATTTTCAGAAGAGTAGATTGGGGGAAAAAAAAAAAAAGAAAAAGGAGATTTGGAGTGCAAATATTGGAACTAATTTTTATAACATTACAGAGAAAAATATACATAAAGGTATAGATAACGTAAGGACATAAATTATTGAAAACTCTATTCCATTCATCCTGTTATTGGATGTTTATTTGCATTTAAAGAAGAATTATTGGATTTAAAAATATTGGCTTTGCATATTTAATAAATATTATAAAGAGAAAATTTAAAAACAAAATGAATGTGGTGATAAAATTTATTTTGGTGTCTCTGGTATTCAGTATATAACAAATGCAATCTCCATAAAAACCAACCAAAGTAAGTATAGCATTTCATCTGCTATCACATAATGAGATACGAAATTTTCGAGTTACTTTTCATTTTCTTCTCTTTGGCATTCATTCAAAAGCAATATATATATATATATATATTTATCAATTTTTTATTGCTTGATAAAAGCGATACATCATCAAAATGAAATATTATAAATCTCTTCAAACAAATTGATTAAAATTTCTTCTTTGAATCAGCACTTGAATTGGATTTTGACGCACGTGAGTTGTCTATACCAAACAAAATTTTCTTGTCCGAATAAGACATACTGCATATCGATGCACTCTTTTTTTTCAGTTATACGAGGATTTCATTAATTAATTTTAAATGGTTTACTTTTTTGCATATTTGAAGTTATGCAAGACACTAGATTCTTTGCAGAAATATCTTCGTTGCTGTATATAGTAAGCCATCAAATGCTAATATTAATGCTCTTATATGTTGTAGTGTTTTTTTATTGTTACCTCCCTATCTGATGAAGAAGTCTAAAAATCGTGTAAAAAATTCATAAACAAAAAAAAAAATTTCAAAAATATCCAGTGAATTTTTAAGATGCGTTCTTATTTCTAATATTTATAGCTATTTTATCTTTTTTTGTTAAGCATTTTAGATGGTAGTTGCGTATTTGTTGAAAAGTAGTGGAACAATTGCTAGTTGTGCATTTTTCATAGATGTCATAACTCAGTCAATTTCAGTAGTTCTAATAGTACTTTCAGAACAAAGTACAGAAATATCATAAAAATATGATAGACGGGTTGGATGAAAATAGGTGAAGTTGAAATTGTGTACAACTTTTAATGTAAATGCACATAAAATATGTTTCATTGAGACTAACAAAGTTTTCATTTTGTAATTTTTTAAGAAAAATGTTTAATATGATCGTTATTTTTTTTTTTTCTACAGTCAATCTTCTATTATTTTCCACTTGTAAAATTTTTTAAACCATCTAGAATATTTCAGTTATTTTGAAGGTCATTCTACTTCCAAAGTCATAAAATTATCTGAATTTCTCCTATTTTACTCTCATGAAAAACTGTGCAATTGAAAAAAAAATAAACTTGACTATTAATGGAAAAAAAAACTATGAATATGTTAAAAAAATTTCTCAATCAAACCGCACAACAGATAAAATTTAAAAGATACTTCTAAAAACAAATCTGAAGGATATAAATGAAAAAATATGGATAATAATACAAATATGTTTTCATACAGAATAATTCTTTTGAATATTTACAGTACTCCTTATTATCATCATTTTAAACACAAAATATAATTTAAAATTCAATTCAGTAAACAAAATTTTTCTCCATCGCATCAAAAAATCATTTCAAATGAGTCAAGTTACAATCAATTTCATGATTAGACTAGATTTTAAATCGGAAAATAATGGTTTTCGTTGTCGCTTTTATAATTTTCTTTTTTTTTAAACGCCAACAGAATCGACAAAACTCATCAAGGACGAATGAAATTAAGAAATTCTAAATAAAAAGGCCCATTCTATATCTTTCGAACTTAAAGCCTTTTAAATTGTTCAAAAACGAGTGAAACAAACAAAATAAAAATAGAACAATCTGCGTTTAGGTGAAAATTAAGGGACTAGAATTTTCAGAATTAAAAATAATGATACCAGTCGGCCCAAGTTGCGAGTTGCTGATAATAATTATTGTAGAAAAGTCTTACATAGGGCTGCCAACAATTTCTGCACCCATTATGAAATAATGTTAAAAAACTAGAAAAAAAAAAAAAAATAATAAAATGTCTTTATTTACAATGTAATCACCAAAATCAATAAATTCCAGATACTTGAGTTGATTGTACTATGTCTTCCAAGGTCTATTTCATGCCATGATTTCGTTATCTCCTATGATTGTTTTCCTAGAGTTAAGAACATCTTGGCTGTTATCCTGAACAAGAGACCGCGAGTTCAGGTAACGGAGTGGATTTAATACTGTAACTTTACGTCCACTGAGACTAGTTAACTCACTGTGTATCTGAGGAGTCGTTTAGCTTTAAAAGTTTCGCGGCTCTATTTTGTAAACAAAACGAATTGGCGCAGAGGTAGGGTGACGGACTCCCGACCGTAAGGTTGAGGGTTCGAAATCGGCACTCAGCTCAATTCACTATTTTTATATTTTTGCTACGATGTGCACCTCAATCCTTTCTTAACGGCTAGTGAATAGTTAGGTTTTATTGTACGCTTTTTTACCCCTTTTTTTTTTGTTAGGAAAATAAAAGGATGGAATAAAACCATACAAAATAAAAATAAAAATTATAAAAATACGGTCCTGATTGTGGCCTTTTTTGTGTGTGGACTAATCATTTACTTTTCAGCATCAACCTACAACTGCTCTCACCGTTCAGCATAATTCCCTGTTCACCTGGTTTAATGAGTTTTTATAACTCTGTTTACTTTTTAATATTTTGGCATCGACAACTGGTTCCTAATTGTACTGAATTTAAATTTAACTTTAATTTCATTTATGTTGTATCTTACTTTTATTTATTATTAGTATTTTTATCTTTTTTTTTTTTTTTTTAGTACCATTTAACTTGAATTTTTAGAAATTTTATCTTATTATCTATAATAACCTAATTAAGCAGCCATTTAAAAATTTAAAGCATATCTATTAATTAAGATGAGGAGATTTTAGGGGTATTTCCCCCAGTTGGTACTCCGTAATCGGTACGCCAGTTGCCAGATTTCGTTAGACATCTAATAATTTATGAAGTTAATAGTAGTTGTGTTATGCTGCTTTATTTTCTGTGTAAGTCAGATAGACATAATATTTCACATACCCCAAACAAAAAACTTTAATGGGTTGAAATCTGTAGAATATCGCTTAGAATTAAATAGCCTTGAAGTGAGATAGCCATGGGAGCCATGAAGTGAGAAATAGCTTGAACGTCTTATGAATGAATTATATTGTCTGCAAGTAAAAGAAACATTTCTAATTTTTCTGCAGAATTCTCTAAAATGTTCAGTAATTTTCAAATATTCTGTATAAGTGTTCTTAATTTCAAAGTTTTTGATGATGACTAGCACTGAGATATTTAATGGGAAAAAATTTAGATTTCTGTGATGTTGTAAATATTTAATCTGGAATTTTAATTATAATGCTGCCAATTATACTGCAGAAATCCTTAACCTTTCAATCATTATAAATCGTATTGTTAACTGTAATATTTGAGAAACTAAATTAAAAATCGTCTTCATTGCATAGATTTTCTTTTCAGAAATCAATGCTGAAACAGAGATAATATACATTGAAATATGTAAGCGAAATTATTATTATTTTTTTGAAAATTTTATCGAAAAAGATTTATTTTAATTATTTAACATTTCAAATTAAATTTTTTTTATTAAATTTGAAACTTTTATCGTTCCATAATAAAGTACATTAAATAGGTTTAAAGTTTTAATAAAAACTGCAACAGAATCAATCCATAAGTGAAGGGCCATGCGATCATTGAAAGAAGCATGGGTTTTCGAACGGCAAACATTCCCCATACAGTGAGAGTCAAGCCATCACGATCTTCAAGTATTTTTATCCACTTTCCATTGGCTTTTGGTGATTTATCACACTGTGCCAGAGTCAGAAAAGACAGACGAATTTGGTTTGCTTTTAGCTGAACGTTTTCTGCAGACAAAATTATGGCGACTGCTATCGTAGTATTTGTTAATAGATCCAGAACACTACTATATTTTTCAAATTTCAACCCGATAAGTATTGGATACATAGATTTGGCAAAGACCAAAATAATTAAAGTGAATATAAAGAATAGCAGTAGTGAAAATGTGTTTTCAAGTTTCTTAAATATACGTAACATGGTTTCATAGGCCTCATATCCATTAGTATTCAGTATGCTCTTGCTGTCAAGACAAACAGAAAAAATGCAACAGTAAAATACGTAGAAAAGGGCTAAAGCATTTATTAAAAGTGTCGCACAATAGAAAAGGCAAATTCATCAATGAAATACAGTACTGCTAGTTTCAGTTCAATAGAAGAAAATCTTGAGAAAACGTCTGAAAAAAAAAAAGTCTGGGTACACCAAATAGCATATTATTCTTGCAAATGGGCGCAGTAAAGTTAAAATTGCACAAATGATTACCACTTTGGAGTATCTCGAAATTCTGACCCAATCCTGTTTTGCTTTAAAGAACTCGAGCTCTTTAATTAAAGCAAGTATGCGTTTCATTTTGGCATAGACTGACCACCAGAGGAACGGGACGAATGTTCTACTTGCAAAAAAAAATAACCATTGCCCAGCTAAGATTTATGTACATGCAAAGTATACTGTAGGCTATCATTTGGAAACACGTAAAATGAAAGAAAACAGCATTTACGATTTTCAACATTCTTATTTTCTTACTAGAATGCAAAACCACATAGTAAATATAAGAACAGAATAAGATTCATAATACTTTTAATTCGAACAATATTAGTTACTTTTCTCATTTTTATGTATCAAATTATGGCAATTAAATGTACTCGCTGTGAAAGTTTTTTTCGATATAAGTTGTTGTCAAGATGAACTTTAATGTGCATTTAGGTCCAATCTTTGAAGTTTAATAAACGACCACACCCCATAGTTTGCTTAAATTTACAGGATTTTGATTATTATTGAAAATCGATGATACAAAATAAAGTTTATACAAGCTCTTCCATTTTCAAGGTGAATAATAATAAAAGCTCTTTATGCGATTAAATAAGGACTGCGTTGCATTTTTTGAGACTTATTGATTTTTACAAATTTAAACTGTCGTCGCAGGTACATTATTATGTCATTCTATCAATGTTTGCTAATATATTTCATGACAGAAAACCTTTCATATTTTTAAAATTCTTTTCAATAATCAAATAGATAGTATAAAACAGTTTCACTGAATTTAAATTTATCCGAAATCAATACATTCGTTTCTTAAATGCAAAAATATTGTCTTGTATTGTTTTTTTAGCAATTTATAACTTTTAGCTTTAATTTTATATCTAAGGTAATTGCATCCAAGGAACAATGATTAATTTCAGAATATTGATTATCTCACTTCAGCAATTAATATTGTGATTACTAAATTACACATGCAGTAGTCATATTTGTTATCAAACGACTATAATGAAAACATGATACTTCAAAAATATATTGTGATAAAAGGTTAACGATAACAAAAGGCATATTTGTCAACATGTTACTAAAAATATTTGCACTATACACTCATGTCCATAAATTAAGGATAATTCAGAATCACACAGAAATTGAACTCTAAAATAAAAATTTCACCTGTAGAATTATCACACATCTTGAAGAAGAATATGCAAATTACAGGAAAAAAGACCAGATGGCGCGGATAGTACGTCACAATGACGAGAGTGTGAGAGGGGCATATAAGGAATGGTGGCAAAGAAGTAAAATTGTTCACAAGCGCTTTAAAAGCCTTTCAGTGCTATAACCGCATAGTTATGGCACAAAGGAAGCATTTGGATGATTTTTACGTGGTAGAATTATCAGACGACTGGAATGTGGACGTACCCAGCTGGAAGTATCCGAGGAACTTGGAATCGCCCAGAGTGCCATCTCCAGGCTTTGGCAACGATTCCGAGATGATGGTAATATGAGTAGATGTTACAGCACAGGTCGCGCCCGAGTTGCAACGCCGAATGAGGACCGGTATTTAGCAGTTACTGCCAAAAGAAATAGGCGGAGCACAGCATCAGACCTGTCTCGTCAGCTCTCTTCAGCTACCGGTAGTACGATAGTTTCAAGGCAGACCGTGTATAGACGCTTAGGGCACATTGGTCTATATGCTCGTAGGCCTGTCAGATGTGTTCCACTTACCGCAACTCACTGTCGCCTGCGATCAACCTGGAATAGAGAGCATGGATTGTGGACACCGCAACAGTGGTCTGGTGTGATGTTTTCCGACGAGTCCAGGTTTAGTTTGCAGTCTGATTCTCGCCGGACTTTCATATGGAGAGCGCCAGGTACCCGTTACCACCAAGAGAACACCATTGAACGACACCGTTACGGTGGTGCAGGATGGCTCGTTTGGGGAGGAATTATTCTTGGTTCCAGAACTGATCTGCATGTTCAGAGTGTAACGATGACAGGCCACATCTATCGGGATGTCATTCTGGAACAACACGTACGTTTGTTTCGGGGGCGCCATGGGTGCTGAATTTCTGTTTATGGATGACAACGCCCGTCCTCACCGTGCAAACATTGTAGACGAATGCCTTCAATTGGAGGATATCACCCGTATGGATTGGCTGGCATACTCACTGTACTTGAATCCAATAGAGCGTGTGTGGGATATGCTTGGCTGACGAATTGCAGCCCGTCAACCCCTCCCACCTGTCAACCGGAACTTCGGAGGGCATTGCTTGATGAGTGGTGTAATATTCCCCAAGATCAGATTGATAATTTGGTACTCAGCATGCCTAGGCGTTGTAAGGCTTGTATTGCATCGTCCGGGAGACATACTCCATATTAACCATCATACTAACCATGTTATACTGTTTTTTTGTAAATAGGTTCTTTTCTGAAATTTGCTCCAGGGAGTAAAAATCGCAATTTTTATTAATTATGTCAAACATATAGCATCTTTTTTTCTCTTTACCTTTTGTTTAATAAATAGACTTTACAAATGAGTCAAATTTGTTTTGCTTCTGTCTCTTTCTTTGCCTGAACTTCATTATCCTTAATTTATGGACATGAGTGTAAAAAGATACTGTATGCAAACAGTACAATAGTTAATAGAACGACACCAAAATAATACATTTTTGCTCCAAAATCGATTTATATTAGCAGTGTTTTGTCCCGCATCGGGTAATGTCATTGAAAAAGTAAACATAGTTCAGCTTTCACAAAGCAACGAACATGTTACTGACACACCCGGTCAACTGAGTCTAAAATATTGATTGGTAAAGTAAACACAGTTGAACTTTCATTAATCAATATGTCAATTTACTGGAACACCAGGCTTAATGGATCTACCAAAAGGATTATAAGTATAAAAGAAATTCACATGTAAAGATCCGTTTCGACTACGATGAGTTTAGTGAACAGGAGTCAATAGTGTGTGTGGGGGGGGGGGATTCCTTCATAGTCGCTGGGAGAAAGTAAAGCCTCTTCTCATGAACTGGAACTGGATTCCGGAACTTTAGGACATTTTCCCCTCCCTCTCTATTTCAATTCCTTCTATTAGCTCATACTCTCCCTATATATGTATATCTTGTTCAAATTTTCAATAGTTCATAAAATACTTCTTATTCCTCCATTCAAGTTCAAATACATTTTTTTTTTTTTAACTTGTAGTGGATGACACATGTTAATACAGTTTTTCAAATATTAATTCATTAATTAAATTGAATTAATTAATTTTATTTTTTTTTAGATTTAAGTTGCATATATCTACCAATAGATGGCGCCCGATAAAAACTTAAAAAATGAATGAAAATTATTTATAAAGGACTTTCTGCAATACAGTGAAAAAAAAAGTAGGAATTGACTTAATATTTTTTTATATTACTTGTATTTTGTCAAGTTGTCCTCTTACTCTTCCAGTCTTCTTTCTCCATCTCCATCTCTATCTGTCCCTTTCCAGCTCTTAAGTCGATATTTTTAAATTCCGGTTTACTTCGCCTCATTGGCCAGGACCAGCCTCCAAGAGACTGTCTCCCGCCAACCATCGGCTTAAGGGCAACATCATACATTAAATCTCAGCTGGGTAATTCCTTAACCAAACGCAATACATCCTTATTTTGCTAACTATTATTCCCTTTCCCCGTCAAGATCCAAATGTATCCATTCTTGACCTCAATATTTCTTTCATAGAAATTCAACAGTCAGACATCAAAAGAGCTAGGAACACAGCATATGTTAAATAAATTTCTATCTTAACTCCCGACGAGATTGAATAAGGGTAGCGTTCCTGTGCTTATTAGAGCACATCTACACAGTTGCGAATAGTAAATTAAAGTATCAATTAAAAGTTTTAGTAAATTTAGGATGAACCTAATTCAATTATGAAATCAGAAGGACAGGGAAAAAAAATTAAATTAAGAAAGCCAGTGGACGACGGTGAAACTATGTGAATTGCAAGAGAAAAAGTGAGGGGAGGAGAACTGAACGTTGGAACGCCATCGGGAGTGTAGTCATGAAACAACTAGCGTTGTTGATAGAAGGGGTTCCATGCCAGTTTGACGGCCTCAGCTGGTTCACGAACAAAAAGAACAAACAAACGTAGATAATGGAGGAAGGAGACAAGAATGCTATTTTATTTTTTATTATGTTTTTATTTTATTTTCTAAATGTAAGAAAGAGGAATCCAGGAATATGGAGGTCTGAGGTCAGTCAACCATTTTGTTGTTGAAAATGGAAATTTAAACTTAGCTCCCATTATCTTGTAGCCAAGTATCCATCATCATAAATATGGTCTACTGCCCGGCGCTTTTGCAGATAAACACTCACTTTTAGGTATAACATAATCTCAGACCAGCCACACCCACTATAAAATAAATTTTATCTAGCAAACTAATCAATTTATCAACTGATTGCTGTTATTCAAGACATAATTTTTAAAATCTGCAATTGCTGTGAAAGTTAAATCTTCTGCAATTTTAACTGAAGGATTTTAGTGAGAATTGGGTGCGGTAGTGAGTGTAAATCACTTTATAGAGAATATTGAATATTGTGATTCCTATAAGGTTATATGTTACGAAAATTTTATCCCGTGCAATATATTTGCATTGCTAAAGTTTCAAGACAATGAAAATAAAAATTAATTAAATTTTCATACCAAAAGAAGTAGCATTGGTTTAAAATGTTTCTTCATTTCTGAAAAAAATGTCTGCCATTGTCTGTCTAAGGAAAGCCTATCTGTTGTATTCTGAAATATGATTTCGAATATGGGCAGCCAACCCAAATGATCTTGCGGGCTACTTTTGAAATGCCTCATAACTCCACGGGCCGCATATAAAATTATATATCCCTATATTAGATTTAGACCCACTATAGACATTTTTTTTGGAATGAAAAATTGAAACATAATGAATATTATTATTATTACGTTTACTTTGATTTTTTACATGTAAACATAGACAATATAATAATAACACTGATACTAAACGCACATTGCATAGAAATATATAACACTAAAAATGAAATATAAATATAAACGAAATAAAAAAAAAAAATCATTAAATAATATTTTTATTGGTGCGATATTTGTTTTTCCACTCTTTCACTTTGCTTTTTGTAAATTGATCTCAATTTGGGGTATTTGTACATCGTAATTAGTGTTGTGCCCGTTATGTTTGAACTTGTTTGTGTTTGGTCAAGTTCATTTTCGGAAAAAAAAAAAAAAAACGATTCGTAGCTGTAAGTTGAACCAAAAGCGCTAACAACTTGGTTGGACACTGAGGTCATTTAAAGTGAAACATAGAACCAGCTACATTAGATGTTCCAAGATATTCGCGTGAGTTCATCGAATATAATTGTAAACATAAATAAAACAGGCAATATCTGTCATATATTCTCAAGAATATAATTTTAAAATCAAAGTTAATTTTTCTCGTAATTTCGGCAGTTAATTTTTAAATATATGGATGCACCTATAATGTATTTCTTTAATAGATTGGTTGTCCCTATTTTGGCCATTATAAAATAAATATATTTTTAAAAATGTGATAAATCTCACGGGCCGAAAAATATTCAAGGCAGGCCGCATGCGGCCAGCAGGGTTGGCTACCCCTGATTTAGAATATGCATAAATTGAAAAATGCAATTTGCAATGCTATATTGTTATTCTCAGATGTCTTTTTACGCATCTTAATAAAGTTCTTTAAATATTTCTTAATAATTGATTAGCAATAAGAAGTAATACCCATACATACATATAAAATAAATTTTTAAAAATTAATTGATAAAACATTGAAATCATAATTATTTACTAAAGCTGGTTTAGTTCTTCATTTAATATTGTAATAAATTATCCTTATTTTTCGTAATGCCTTTTATTGTACTTGTCACTGTTATAAATGCATACAGTGGCAAAATACAATAGTTTTTATCAATTGATTGTTAACCTAGAGTGCATTATGCACATTCTAATATAAAGAATCGTTGGAAATTAAAAGGTTTGAATTTAAATCAATTAGTTTCAATTATTATTAATGGAAATAAAATGATCTTTTAGGATAATTTTGATGTAGCTAATGATATTTTCTTTACAATCAATTACTTTAATAACAATATTATGAATAGAAATGACACAAATTGTAGTAGTATGATAATTAGAGTATCTTATTAGAACAATTTAATTTTTTTATTCCACGAAATACATTAAATTCCTTACAATGGGTTTGAATTAATTTTGTTTTTAGTGAGACATCGTTTGTTTTTATTGAGCAGATACTTTTGAAAATTTATTCATAAAGACCAATTCGTAATTTTTATTTCAAAAGTATGTAAAATATTAAATGATAATTATAAGATAAATTAATTTTAATACTTTTTCAAAACATCATTAATTCTTCTTTCATGTAAGATCTATTTTAAAACCCATAATCAGGATTAAAAAAAGAATCAACGAATTTATCCTAAGAGAAAGTTAAAAAATAAATGGTGAGGCCTTTACAAAAGCAGAAATAAATTATTTGTACCAGAGGAATAGTCGGAAAAATTAATGGCTAATTACAGAGTTTCGAAGTATACCAAACATGCAACAAAACATAAAAAGAAAGAAAATGCAGTTCACAAGGTAAAAAATAATTAATGATAAAATGAACGTTAAAATCTTATTAATTTCTACAATACAATAAAATTTATTGATTTATATTGGTTTCAGACCGGACTATAAAATCTTATTCAAATGGTATTCAATGGATAATGGAACTAATAGAAATTAATTTACTTATATCTTTTTTTTTTTTTTTAAGTGAAAAAATTTATGAAAACATTTTAAAAATTTATCCAACTTTCAGATTTTAAACCTAATTATATTATGAATAGGAATTTAACCTAATTTAGTTTATAATAAATAACCTAAGAAATATTTAGATAACCTTCAACAAGCCTAATTTAGCTTAGAATCAGATTGGATTTCCATAAATTCTTCTGATAAAAAAAAAAGCCATCACTTCATTTAAAGAAAAATTTCAAAGCCAAAGTGCTATCAGTAACAGTTCATTTAACAGTTAAAAGAAAAATTAACAGTTAAGAAAGAAAAATTTAGCTAATTTGTTGAATATGTATTATAACATTTTCGATGATTCCTACACCACAAGCGGCCTGATGGCCGATTGGCTGGCGTTCTGGCCATTGGTGCAGATTCGAATCCCGGTCGGCATGGATGTTCGTTAGTGGTTTTAAATTGTAGGTCCCGATCCAAAGTCTACAAAAAATGACTGTAGAAAAGACAAAAAACAAAACAAAAAAACTACACCTCAAAAAATGACCGTAGAAAGACAAAAAAGAAAAATTATAGTTTAAAAAACACGCTTTTTTAGAGTTAATCAAACTAAAAAGTAAAAAATAATTGTTAACATAATAATAAAATAACTGACAAGAAAATGAATGTCACTGTTCTAAAAGCGTGGGGTGCTTTGTATAGCATTTTTAAACTAACTCTGCATTTCGGAATGAAACTAGTGAAAAATTATAACCGATTGATATCGAGCACCCCACGCTTTTAGAACAGTGACATTCATTTTCTGAAAATGAATGAAAATTTAGCCCTTGCAGCATATTTACATTGATAAAGTTTTCACAGCAATGAAATTTAATTCTTGTTGTCCTTTTTCACGCCAATTAAAATTACTAGAAAAAGAGCAGCATTGTTAAATATATTTCTTCATTTCTGAAGAAACTGTCTCTGCCATTTTCTGTTTAAGGAAAGTTGTTTTATTCTGCAATAAGATTTAGAATATGCATAAATTGAGAAATGTAATTTGCAGTTCTGTATTGTTATTATCAGTTGTCTTTTTAAGCTTCTTAATAAAGTTCTTTAAATATTTCTCAGTAGTTGATTAACAATAAAGTAAGACCTATACATGCAAATAAAATAAATTTTAAAAACTAATTTTGGTGAATAATTATGATTTCAATCTTTCTTCAACTAAAAGAAAGATTGAAATCATAATTATTCACCAAATAGACCCCAGTTCTTTCAATTAATATTGTAATCAATTATCCTTATTTTTGATAATGTGTATACTGTTGTACTTGTCACTGTTATAAATGCATACAGTGGCAAGTATAATAGCTTTATCAAATGATTGTTAACCTAGAATACATTATGCACATTCTAATATAACATTCCTTTTCTCAGGGACTTCTTCATAACAGGGACATGCATTTTCTCGTCAGTAGTTTTATTCTTATATTAACAATTATTTTTTACTTTGATTAACTCTAAGAGCGTGTTTTTAAACTATAATATTTAAATAAGTCCTGGTAAGGAGGACTGGAACTATAGTTCTTACAATAATTTAATTGTGAGTAAAACAAAGGCTAAATGCGAATAGGTCGAACCAGCCAAATTCGAACAGGGGATCTCTAATTCGTAGTCAGGCTGGCTCGACCTATTCGCATTTGCCTTGTTTTACTCACAATTCAAATTATTGTAAGAACCTTCCCTCACTACCAGGGCAGCAAATGTGCAGGCTCACGCACTTAAATTGTCAAGTAAATAATTGTTAATATAAACGACGAGAAATGAATGTCTATTATGAAAGAAGTCCCTGAAGGAATGTTGTGCATAATACGACTGGGGCCAACAATCATTTGACAAAAGCTACTGCCACTGTATGCGTATAACAAATATATACAACATCTACATTATCAAAATAAGGATAATTGATACAATATTAATTGAAGGAGCTAAACTATTTTGGTGAATAATTGCCTTGATTTCAATCTTTCTTTTAGTTGAGAAAAGAAAATTATCACTGTTCACCAAGTAGTTTTAAATTATTTTATTTGCATGTATAGACTCTTCTTCTTTTGTGTTAATCAACTACTGAAAATGACTGGGAACATTAAACGTGGGAACGCTGATACAGGAAACTTACAGCTATGTTTTCCTTATTCTAAATCTTGTGCAGAATAAAACTGGCTTTCTAAACAATGGCACAGAGGTAGTGAAGAATGAAGAAGGCAGCACAATGCTGCTATTTTGTGGCGATAAGACAACAAGAAACCAAATTCATTGCTGTAACTTTTTATCAATCAACAATATCTTTGCAAAAAGAAGATAAATTTCATTCATTTTCAGAAACAAATGTCACTGTTCGATGAGGTGCGATATCAATCGATTATCTTTTTCATAGTTTCGGGAAATGCGGGGATTGAACAAAAATGCAGCCTAGCCCTTTAGAAGACGGTGACATTCTGTGTCAGTTCCATTGTATTATGTTAACGATTATTTTTGATTTGTTAACTCTAAGCGTCGTTTTTTTATTTTAAACTATAATTTTCTTTTTAATCTCTGATCGACATTATTATTTTGTTTTGTGTTTTGTCTTTCTACAGTCGACCTGAACTGGACCGAGACCTGGCCCAAAGAGATTCGGAAAGCCGCAACGACATCCAGCAACCAGGATTCGAATCTGTACCGGCCCAGAGGAACCTCGGCCATCGAACCATGTTGTGAGGCTCGTCGAAAATGTTCCAGCTATTCAACTGAAATTAGCAATTTCAACAACCTTGTTATTTCTTTTGATAAATAGTACTGATATTTTTGGCTTTTTAAACAGAGTGATGGCATCAGAAAAATCAATCTGACAAACTTTAAGTAGCTTGTTGAAGGTGCTTCTAAGGTTGGCCTTGTGCAAACTAAATTGAGTTAAATTCTATTCTATGCACAATTAGGTTAAAATGCAAAGTTGAATAATTTCAAAATATTTTCATGGTACAAAAGATATAGGCGAAGCTAATTTCAGTTCCATTATCCATTATTGTCGTTAGAATAGATTTTCCATGTCCGGTCTGAACACAATATAAATCATGCTTGTGTGTAGGAAATTAACAAGATTTGCTGTTATTTATCATTACCTTGTGAAACTGCCTCTTTCTTTTTGTTGCATGTTTGGTCTTCGGAACTCTATGTTAATCTTTTCCGACTATCTTTCTGAGGCTACAACAGCCCCCATTTTCTGCTTTTGTAAAAAGGCCTCCTGTGTGCTCTTCTTAAGGATAAATTCGTTGATTCTGTGTTATATGAGTTTAAGCAGATCTTGAAAAGAATTAATGATGTTTTAGTATTAAGAAGTAATTTTATCTTGCAATTATCATTCAATGACACACAAGCTTTAGTAAAGCCACGAGTGTGCTGAGTTGAATTACTCAAAATATATCTGCTCAATAAGCGAAACGAAATAAAGCCAAAAGGCCAATTCGCCCTTGTAAGGAGGCCCAGCTATACGTGAATAAGAGGCAAATTCTAATAGGTACTCTAGTATCATGCTACCCTGTGTCATTCCTATTCTCAATATTGTTATTGAAAACAGTGATTGTAAAAGTATCATTAACTACATCAAGAACCCATCTAAGATCATTTTATTTCCATTAATAATAATTGAAACTGACCCGATTTTAAATTTCAACGATTAATATATGTGCATAATACCTAGGTTAACACAATCAATAGATAAAACTATTGTATTTGCCACTGTATGTAGTGACTGAAAGCCTGAACAAAACATTACAAAAATAAGGATATTAAATGAAGAACATAAACCAGCTTTGTCGCTGGTTATGATTTCAGCTGGGCACCTCAGTGTTTTAAAAAGTATTTTTATATGTACAATGAGTATTACTTCTTATTACTTATTATTAAATATTTAGACTTTTATTAAGATGCGTGCGCTGGCTCTGAATGGCAGCTCCTTGGCATTACTGGTGCATTTTTCAATATAATCAGGGGTAATGACACATTTGCTAGTATTAGGCCCGTGAATTACATTTTTAAAAGATATATTTGGGCAAAACGAGGATTATTGTCATTAAGCCCATTATAGGTGCGTCCACCTGTTTAGGGGTAACTGCCAGATGATAACTTTATTTTAAAGTATTCTTGAGTATATGATGTTTTGCATGAGTTTACAATTATATTCATTGAGCTTCACGCAATATCTTTGGAGGGCATCTAATGTAGCTGGTTCTATGTTCTAAGATCCTCAGTCTCAAGCTGTTAGCTTTGTCAATTCACAGCTTACAGGCTATCGTTTTTTCGAAATATTTGACCAAGCACAAGGCTCAAGCGCACGAGGAGCACTGGCCTGGCCACGATGTGCAAAATACTTTGGGGTGTCATTTGCAAAAACAGCAGGAGTGGCTGGGTGGAAAACAGCTCAATAACAACAAAATATTATTTAATACGTTTCAGCACTCATTTCAATTTATCTTTATCATTTCATTTTTGATAAATGCTTTTACCACTAAAATAAAAAAAAACATCAATTTATTATTATTCTCAGTACACATCATGTCAAAATCAGAAATGGCAATCTTAACTGACATTATATTTCAATTTTTCATTCCAAAATGTCTATAATTGAGTCTAAATATCTAATATACAAGGGTGCCACCAATTTGCATATGCGGCCCGATAGTACGGCATTTGGGACCGGCTGCCCGCGCCGAAAATCGCGGCACACGAACACAGGCTGGGCAATGGCAGACGTTTCAGGCGGCCTGGAAGCCAATGCCTTACGGTAATGAGAATTTGGTGGTACAGCTCATTCTTGGGCAGCAGTGCTGGCTCCTTGCCGGGCTTCTGCGTGGCTCACTATAACCTTATAGAATCACAATGTCAATATTCAATTTCTCTATAAGGTGTTTTGCTCACCTGCGTCCTTCCGGTTAGAATTACGGGAAGTCTTTTCACAGCAGTTGCAGGCCAATGAGTTGCTAGATAAAACTATTTTCTGGGTGTTGTGGCTGATGCTGAAGATTTCCCATGACCCTTTAAAAGTGGTGTTTGTCTGCAAGCACCGGGCATGCTGACCCCATGACAATGAATACTTATTTCATAATGAAGGAACCCAAATTTTTCATTTCCATTTTCAGCTGTTAAAAAGCGAGTTGACTGACCTCCAGACCTGGATTTCTCTTTCTTACATTTAGAAAACAAAATAAAAGAACAATGCTTCCTGTCTCCTACCTCCATTATCTACGTTTGTTCAATTCTTTTTGTTCGTGGGCTCAGTCCCGCTCCTTTATGACCTGTGGCATTCCCGACCTCCTGCTCTGGTTTCTGATCGTCACTAGCAGGCTGGCCTTCCCTGTCCTTGTTTCATGTCGAGGGCCAGGCTAAATCTAAATTTTGGCTTTTGGTGATGCTGTTACTATTCTGGCTGTGCCAGATCACCAACCACAACTAGGGGACACGCACCTGACTAAGATCGGAGAGACAAGATAGAAATTTATTGTATATGCTTGTGTTCCCAGCTCTTTTGATATTCTGACTGTTAATTCTATGAAGCTATTAGTCAGAATGGTTTTGACCCCGGATCTTGACTTGAGAAAAGAGGGCACCAGCAAATGTATAACCATTGCGTTTGGTAAGCTGAAGACTAACGTGATGTTGCGCCAAGCCGATGGTGCGTGGTCTTTCGGAGGCTCCTGTTTGGCGGCGAGGGCAAAATATCTAGCGAGAGAGACTGAAGATAGAAGATGATGAAGAAAAGGCAGGTAAGAGAACAACTGACAAAATACAAGTAATATAAAAAATATATTAAGCTACTTTTTCACTGTATTGAAAGTCCTTTTATAATTTTCATTCATTTTTAAGTTTATCGAGCACCAGTAGACTATACAACAAGGTAATTCAATTTAATTAATGAATAATATTTGAAAAACTGTTAACCTGTGTCATCACTACAGAGTTTAAAAGAAATGAATGAGTAAGAGGCATTACATAGGTTGTGCAAAGGGAAGGCAATAGAAAGGAATTAACAGAGAGAGGAAGGAAAAAATGATGCACAAGTTCGAGGTCAGACCAGTTCATGAGAAGAAGACTTTTACTCTTCAGCTTTTGACTATATTACACTGACATTTTTGTTTGCTAGGCTCGTAAGCGATTGAGAAGCGGATCTTTGAAGTGAACTCTTTGCCTTTCCTTTTGGCTCGTCCAGTAAGCTGGTGTTCCAGTAAATTGACATACTGACAATGAAATTAACTGTGTTTACTGTCAATATTTGACTCAGTTGACCGGAAATTATTGACTCAATGTATGGAAGCTAGATTGCTTGTGTATGTTTACTTTTTCAATATTTGCGATAGCAGCCTTTCCAACGTGTAAATCGTTTTGAACAGCTGATACCAATTCTTCAAGCTGACGGCCGCTGTTTACGGTATCTTTGCTACGCTCATGTCCATAAATTAAGGATAATGTTCGAACGAAGAAAAATTTGAAGCACAAACAGAAGACTGACCATTTGAAGTCTGTTAAACAAAAGGCAAAAAACTAATAACTATATGTTGTTGTAGTGTAAAGATTTTCCTGGAAGCATTTCGAAAAGAACTATTTTAAAAGGCTGTATAACCTTGTATGATGAGTTAATATGGGCTAATGACCACCGGACGATACGTACAGCACAGGCACAAATCGGTATCTTTAGTGTGCACCGCTCAAATGGCATGCCCTCAAAGAAGTTGTTTAGTGAGCCTCAAAACCCAGCTGCCTCTATTGGTCCCGATCACAGCACGGGTATCAATTGGCATTCGTCTACAATTTACACGTTGGTGCAGCGCGCCATCCATAAACAGAAATTCCTAAACTTCTTGCGTGTTAACACCAGAGACTATTCCATCCCGACAAGTGTATTTGTCAGCCACTCTGAGCATGCAGGTCTGGGTAAAAATTAAGCACCGTCCTACCACCACGATGTCGTTGTGTTTTCTTTGGTGACCTGGCGCCACCATATGAGTCCGACAGGAATCAGGCAAAGCAGACACGGATAGGCAAGCCTCACTGGGCCACTGTTGCCATTCCTCCTGCTCTGCTCTTTCTATTCCGGGTTGTCTGCAGACAAATTGAGTTTACCCCATATGGACAGTATTGCCCCAAGCGTCCGCGATGCCGCCTTGAGCTATGCAGCGGTGGCGCTGAGCTGACAGCGCTCGTAACTGCTGTGCACTCATTCGGCAGTTGCAACAGCATTTTTGTGCTGGCAACATCACTCTACACCATCATCTTGGAATTCAAGCTGATGTTGCTACCAATTCCCTTCGGCCCGGCAATTCCATCCGCATTCCCGTGAGCCGCGTGACTCTTCCTTGTGCCATAACTGTGCGTTAGCCCACGCTGAGAAAACTGCAGCAGTGAACAGACCACACGCTGCTACCATTAATGCTTTCTCTTGCTCTCGTCTGTGTTTCCACCCTCCGCCATCTGGATCGTTTTCCTGTTCTTCTTCAGATATGTGTGATGATTACACAGGTGAAAATTTTTGATTCAATTTCTGTGGTCCCCATCACCCATTCCATGGACATGTGTATTCCAATTACCAAGCTGTATTGACAATATGCGCGTTAACCTTTATCTATCATGTTTTCGTACTCAATTATCGTTTGATAACTAAATATGACTTTACTGCATATTGTACAGTTTGCTGTCCTGGCCAATTGCAGAGAAGGAAATGATCAACTCGTACGAAAATTATCTGTTATGAATAAAGTAAAGCTAAAAGTCGCAAGAATTTAACTGCTTTAAAAACAGGTAATATTTGCATTTAAAACGAGTAACGATTTCGGATAATTCGTGAACTGTTCTGTCTGACGTTGTGAAAAGAGTATTTTAAAAGAAGGTTTCTGTCATGAAGCTTCAAACCCAGCAAGCGATGATAAACAACAACAACCGCCTGCGACATTTAGACCCAAGACTGTAAAAATCAGCAAGTCTCCAAGCACCTGTCTGACTATCACATAAACTTTTCACCTTGAATGGAAGAAAACACAGCCTGTATCATCGATTTTCGTGGCATCAGATAAGTAAACAGGCTGTCGTGATAAACTTCAGGTAGTTATAAATACACATTAAGAGTTCAAATGGCGACAACTGTATATCGAAAAAACTTCTGGCAGTACATTTAATTGCCATAAGTATTTCATAAAAAATGGCTGTTCTAAAGTATTATGTCTTATTTTCTTGACATATTTACTATGTGGTTGCATTCTATGGAAAACAAGAATGTTCATGTTTTCTTTTCATTTTACGTGTTTCCAAATGATAACACGGCGCATGTACGCAGAGTAAGCGATGGGTCCCCCTCTCTGGTGATCATTCTATCTGCGAGTAAAAAGAGCTCGGTTAACAGAAAGCAAAACGAGACTAGTCAGAAATCCGAGATATGAAAGTGTTTGTCATTTGATACACAGTCTACCCCAGGGCACGTGTACCCGAGCTTTCAGACGTTTTCTCAAAAGATTTTCTTCTATTGAGCTAGCAGTACTGTATTTCATTGATGAACTTTACTATTGTGCGGCACACTATGCACAGCCCACTGTTGCATTTTTGTTTGTCTGACGAGCATACAGGCTACAATGGATATGGCCTAATATTCATGTTACATATATTTAAACTGGCCTATTATAACATATTCACTGTGTTACGGTCTTTTTCTGTCTATATTAGCTACTTATCGAGGTTGAAAAAACTAGTAGTATTCTAGTCAACCTAACGTCGCCATGTATGCCAAGCGTTCGGCAAAAGCTGGAAGCCAAGCTAAGTCTGTGCCTGCATTGCAACTTTGAGTAGATAAATCATGAATGATTGAATAAACTCAAGGATAGAAGCTTGCCATTCTTCATCCGTGATCATGGCCCGCCTTAGTTGTTCAACGGTTTTTATTAAGAGCACTACATTCTTTAATATTTTTGTATGGAATGATAAAAATTTCAAAATTTAATAAGCATTTGAATGTTAAATAATTAAAAATAAATCTTTTTCTAAAATTTTCAAAAAAATATGGCTATTTCACCCTCTTTCAATGTATATTATCTCTGTTTCAGCGTATTCACAACTAATACAATAATGAGCCTGTAGATTTCTCAAATATTACAGTTAACTTTAACTGTTATATGTATTGAAGGTTAAGTTTCTGCGGTAATTGGCGGCATTAGTAAAATTCCAGATGCATATTTTAACATCTGGTAAATTTTCATTAAATAAATCAAAACTTTGAGTAAATTTGCTACTGCAGATATTTGAAAGCAGCCAT
>BPLR01011019.1:0-52922 GCA_021605095.1 Caerostris extrusa | reverse complement strand
TACCTTGGGCTTTAACATTTACACCTCTTTTTATCAATGCAAATTTTGAACGAACACGGCTTTTATAAGTTCGCATTATCACTTTGCATTATATGGATTTATCGTGTAATCCTAACATAGAACTTTCTGTTCAACTTCGCTGTCCGGGTTAACACGGATTCAATCCAACTTATTATCACTAGGCTTTTACGTCTCACGTGAAAATTAATACAGAAACTCAATTTGGTGATAAAAAAAGAACACCAGTGCTTTATCTGCCTTTGTGGCTTGAAAGGACCCAGGCCGATTTGCATTGGGTATGAAGTTTCGGAAGCGGCGCATTCCTGCACCTCTTCCTCTGCCCGGAAGCGAGGGCTCGATGTAGTAGACCACCTCTCCCTATCAATGAAGTATACTTATGTAATAATATTTGATTTGGGTATTCATCAATAATGTGACAGTGAGAATGTATAAAAAATGATTTTGCTTGGCTATAAAGAAAGTTGTTATAGCTGTAGTTCCACATGCGCCTTTTGATTATATTGGTAATAATTGCTCGATTCGAGGTCTCAAGGATCCTTAGCTTATATATCCGTAAGCCTCTTTTATACTTCAAGCGATACAAAAGGGGAAATTGAGTTCATTGATATTTGATAGCCCCACTGTGCATTTAAATAAAAAGATGAGCAATTTTTCTTGAAGAGAACAGGAAATTAATAAAATCAAAATAAATTAAATAAAATATCTTATAAATTTATAAAATCAAACATTTCTCTCTCTTATTACTTACGATGAGAATTTGAAATTATGGGGTGGGCGAGGAAAAATAAGACTTCTTCAGAATGAAAGTCCTTCTTTCTAATCCTTCTTTTTTCCTCTTGAATCATTCAATATGAGTATTATTGTACTTTATTTGACATTTAAAATTTATTTTATGATTTTGTTGCTCAGTGTTAAAAGAAAAATATTCACATCTGCGACGATTGACTTTACGATGAAGTGAGTAACAGATAATATTTTTATTTCTCTCCTACTACACATACAAGGAGTGGGCTCCTATCTTACATCTAGTCCTTTTACAATAACACATAATAATTTAAGGTATTTATTAAGCAAAATAATTAAAATATCTAAAGATAAATTATCACGAAATATCTAGAGGAATGTAAGTTACTAAAATATCTAAGGGGAAATATCTACTGCTTTAATGCTATAGGATAATAACCATTTTGATTAGTTTTCGTACAGATTTATGATAAGCTATATAAAATTTTGACCTTTAAAATAAATGAAAATAAAAACTTGGGAAATGAAAATTAATTTAAATAAAATAATAGCATCGATTTAACTAATTAGCTTTTGTTTTTTGTTTTAAATTTAAAAAGTTAATTAATAACTGTATACAAATCCCAACATTTTAAAGAAAATTAAATTTTATTTTCGGCCAAATTCAACAGTTCGGGCAGTTTGTTGGCCGCACTGAAGTTACTAGATCCTCTAAAGGTTTTTATATTAGTGTTATTAATTCAATAGTTTAGATGCCTGCAACGTATTTAGAGCCACTAGTGGACAGTTGGCAAAGGCATGTGAGAAGAGTAATCCCGAATCCTGGTGGTGCAGCGTACAAAGAAAGATTGCCATTTCCGGGCGTCTGGGCGAATGAATGTTAGCTGGAGCCTGGCATGACACCTAGGCCTCGTCTTTGTCTGCAGGCTTTGCTTACGTTACTTTCCACTGTGCTGCCATCGATGTCAATGTCTGAAAAATACAGGAAATATATGTATATGATACACAGGTTGATAACATTGATAGTGTTTAAACGAATAAATATTTTCTGTTTATATTTTTTTATTTTCAATTACATTTTATACAAGTCTGGTGATAATTATTCGTAGTAAATTACCTGAGTAAATTAAATATTAACTGTAGAATAATTCTTCTTAAAAATTATAATAATTATACGTATAATTTGTTTATTATTTTTTTTGACATTATAGACCAAAATTTGTTTCTATTGTAACTCAGGGATTAATCGACTGTGTCGTGTTGTCTCTCAATTGTTTCCAAATGAAATTAATTTCATGTATATGTATTCTCAAGCAGAGATCAGTTACCCAACTGTAAAAATCCGAGTCTATAGTCACAAGCAAGCTGGTCGAGAAAGCCATCTAAGGGGGAAAATGAAGCAGAACTTATAGCTGAGTGATACTGAATTACCTTTGCATACTGCCTTAGATAATCAAAAGAAAAGTGTGTATCCATTTTTGCATTGGTAAATCCATAGTACTTATAATCATTTATTCAATTTATTTCATGAAACATTTTTTTTTTTTTTAAATGGGTAGCTTTTTGAGATTTTGTTCTGATACATAGTGTAATTTCTTTTTCATTCAGAACTATATAAACTGAAACATTTGGTTTTACTGGTGATTTGATAGTAACTAAACAATACAACAACTACAAAGAGGAAAATGTACTATATTTAGCTAACTGTAGCTTTTTAAAACAGAATTCAAACTAATAAAGAATAATTATAAGCAATTCTGAAATTCATAATAAGTAAAATATGTGTTCATTAAAAAGTTCAATTACGTTTATGCTTAACGTTTTTAATTATCTATAACACTTCCTGTCATTTTCAAATGTCAATAACTCCAGTTAATCGGTGAATGCAATGATTTGTAAAGATGTAACTATGTAAATAATCCTGGCCGACTAAAATAAGATACAAAGGAAAATTACTAGAAGTTTTATAACTGAGTGATTCTGAAAGTTTCTTTGTAAACCTTTTAAATAAAGCTTATGCGTATTACTTTTATTAAAAATTTTTCAACCCATTTGCCTCCTTGAGAACCACTGCATTAACTCTTATAGTTACCAACTCAGTAATTAAATGTTGTTCGAAAATCATATATTTTTTTATTCGTCGTGACATTCAAATGAGTCAGACAATTGAACACCTTGGTGTTAATCTAATTAAAATTTTACTATCTCAATTCTTACTGTTTAGTTTTTCCAGCGCTGTCTCGGCGTCTTCTCTGGATTTGTAATGTACGAAGGCGAAGTCCCTCATTTTCTTCACCTTCTCCACTTTGAGTGTGTCGTCGAGGCTGAAAAGCTTTTTTATTTTGTCTTCCGTCGTGTTCATCATCAGATTCCTCACGTACAAGACTGTTACCTGCACGAGAACAAAGACGAATTTTTATGATACAAATCATTTCAATCACAAGTAGCTGTGTGCACTAAATGTATAAAAATGTCTTTGACAAACGTCTTTGAATATACTAGACATCAAAACTCCGTGGTGGTCCTGGAAAATTTGTACTTAGAAAGTCATTTCGACCCACTACAGAATGAGCAGAACAGAAAGATCTAGTGTCTTTGGCTGGAATGGTCCTGATAAATGTGTTGCTTCTAATTGTGATGGAATCATAGAAAGTCATTTTTTTAGGTAATGGAAACTTTTATTTCAGGATGAAGGTAACTCTGACTAAACATGTCGTAAGAAAATGGACGGAATGTGTGTGCATACAACTACGGAAGATTTCAGACTCCTTAAAAAATCTATGTTCTGCTTTTTACAATAAAATTTCTTTTGCTAATAACTAACAAGCATCTGTTAGAAATCCCACTTTGAAAGTGAATAGTGTGAATATTATTTCGTAGGTAATTTAAATGCATTTAAAGTATCCTATTACTTTTGAATTAATAAAAATATTTCTACTGTTTTAACAAATGTATCAAAATGGTCTACAAGAGATCTGATGGACCTAATGCATTAAAAAATATAAATCTTGATTATAATTTGCAATGAATTTTAGTATCAAAAATTCGTTAAATCGAAGAACAGGATCCTTCTTCATTGGCGCAACAATCTCATTGAGGCCGTCTACCTACTGGCAGATTTCATGTCAGGAGATGTTTTCTTTTTACTGGGTTACGCCCAACACTCTACAGTCATATTAGACAGGGACCTACGGTTTAAAGTGGTTCGAACCACTACAAACATTTATGGCACAGCCGGAATTTGAACCCGAAACCATCGAACGCTAGACACTCGGCCACCAGGCCCTTAAGAACATAACAGGGATCATTTATTATAATTTTATTACGCATGAGATACGCAAATATTTTTCAAAGTAAAATGTTAAGCATTATTAAAATAAGGTTTTTAATAAAAACAAACTATTTTCAAATTATATATTTCTATTATAAAAAAAATATTTAACAAACTGCTAGTAATATGGACATGGAAGCATTAAAATCTACTGCAGTTCAGAATTATTTACTTGCTTATTAGTAATTGTAACTTATTAATTTTCCCAAATACAATCTGGCTTTTAAGCAGTGAAAAGTAGAAAATTGAAATTTTGTTCCCTGCCATATAAATGTTTTTGAGTTTTGTGTGGTTTATGATAGCCCATTTAAAATGGTGCTATCATAAGCCAATTCACTCATTTCTCACCGTTAAACAATAATGCATATCACCCATAAATATTTCAGAATTACATTAACTCATATCGATAATAAGGAGATACGAATCCTGAACTACCGTTATTATATTTGATAGCCATAATTAAGCAGGTATTAAACAGTTTAATTATAAGTCATAAGTAACATTATCTAACTACTAAAAACGACGCGAAATTCAGTCTAGGAATAATCATGACATAACAAAGACGATCCTGCAAAAAATAAAAGTTAGTTCCAAATGTCGCTGATCGGCTTAGTCTTTTAATGGGCATGCAAAAAAATTGCAGCGAGGAAACGGAACTGTAAAATTACTTCCTAACGAGGATTTTATTGCTCTTGTTTAACTACCCATCGCTCTGTGAATCAGGAATTGCATTCTAACCACATATTGCCAGAAATTGCATCCTTTACCTATGTTGCCCGTATCGCATTGTAATGTCTTTGCTACCAGAAATGGTATCATGTTCAACTTACACTCAAAAGCGTCAAAACATTATGACCACCCCTACATTTTGCAATGAACTCGCCTGGATGTCGTGGAAGGCACGTGATCAGGTGGAAGTGGTATTAAACTGGTATTAAGTGGTGGTATTAATCCATGCCAAGGCGGGTTGAAGCTGTGTTGCTCTCCAAAGGTGGGCCAACTCGTTATTGACAGGTGGTCATAATGTTTCGGCTCTTGAGTGTATATCTTGTCTTATGAAGATATCTAAGGTCTATTTGGCTTTTTTTCTCTTCCTATCTAGCTATCTCTCTCTTACCTTTTTTTATATAAAGATCCTATCCTTGATCGGAAATTAGGTTTTTAGTTACATTTTACATTACAATTTAGTTACATTAGGTTTAATAAATTTATCAAGGACATCGGACCTGTAGCATTAGGTGTTTAGAGAATGCTCCATTTAGAATGCAATTCTTGGTTCACAAGAAAAGGGGATACATAAACATGTATTTCAAAATTCTTTTTTATGATACAGTAGTATACAAGTGGTTACTTTACTTTGGAACCTAAGCATTAAGAGATAGGTATTTGCCCACAATGAAATTTTGGAGATGGATCAATGAACGTTGAATGTAATAAAATATATTCTAAAATACAAAATATGGATAAAAATAAATTTAATAATAAGAATGAGATTTTCCAACTCATCACTTTTTAATCTAAATAAGGGGTGGGAGAGACTCGATGTTTGTCTTAATAGCATAGAATCCACTGAAACTGCAAGGCGATAAGATTAGCAGTCTCTTGAACAAATGTGAAACAATGCTATCGGAATTCTGTGGACAAAGCCTTGCTTCATACCTCCTCCCCTTTGCCATTTGAGAGTTAACTGATAATACATACGTACTTTAGTATTAAAAAGGACATAACAACAAAAAGAAATAACCTTTTTTAATATCCGAAAGTCGCTGTTCATTATTCTTGTAAAATTTAAAACGATTTTGATTGCTTATGATTTTGATTAGCATCATGTAGCAAAAGGATTAAATAAGCCAATCAATTAAAGAATAGCTAAGAAAAAATATACTAGTCATTATTAGTATGCTTTATCCAATCAGAAAAACATTTTTACAAAATAATTTGAAACGGAATATAAGCTAATTAAATAAATAGCTTTTCATCATCATCAGTGAAGCAACAACTCCATGGTGGGCTAAGGCTGTCTGCCTGCTGGCAGATTTCTAGACAGGAGATATTTTTTCTTTTTACGGGGCAGGGTTCTCAGCACTACGCCCAACGCTCTACAGCCATATTAGACAAAGAACCTACTGTTTAAAGTGGATTCAGAACCACTACAAACATCCATTTCACCGCAGGGGACTCGAACTCAAAACCTGTGGCGCCGATCACCAGTTACTGGCCATTAGGTCCTTGAATAGCTTTTAAACTGCTCACATATGGCGTGGTGGTTAAAGTGATCTCGGGAATCGGATTAGTGTATTAAAACTTTAAAAAAGAAAAACACTTTAAAAAGTAGTAGGAAAATTGTAATATGGCGTTTATAAAATAATAGTGATATCATGTTCTTACTGGCTGTATCAATATTTTCCTGACCTTTTTTACGTGTAATTTAATTAATACAAAAAAAAAAAAAAAAACTATAAAGAACAACAATTCTTCCCTTTTTTTATGTCCCAAATGCAGCACTAATCTTGAGTGTACTCTAAGAGTGAATCTATGATAATTTAAAAATATGCCTATAATTTTGGAAAAAAATTAAATAAAAGCATGATGGCTCTATGTCAAACATCCATCAATTTTTTAACAAGAACATTGCCGAATTGTTTCTGCTTAAAGCAATTTTCATCTTATGCGTTCACAATGATGTTAAAATATATCTAATAAATAAATGCTATCAAAAATTATCATGATTTTATTTGACACTAATTATTCTTAAAAATTAGTCTGTATAAACAAACCTATGCTTTTTACAAAAATTATTATTTCTTTTTATGCAATATGAAATTCATTTGATTTAATATTAATATAACTTTTGTAGTAAGCAGCATGTATTTATTACCATGCATCAAATTATTTCCCCAAAGAATAACACAAACTCAACTTGAAACCACAACTGACATGAAATTGGACTCACATTCTATATGTAACGCCTGTTGCCGTTAAACTTTCAGCAAACTGAATGATTGTGATAGTGCTTGCTGATACTTTGATAAACTTCGATAATGAATGTGATAGCGCTTGCTGAATGTCTCTTAACGTTAATTCGTCTGTCTGATGGTATTTTCCTATACGGCCTGCAAATGTGGGTCATTTATTTCTATATAAAGATAAATGCCCCACATTTTTAAGAAAGCAATGTCTTTCCTTCACGATTGTTGTTGAGATGCATACATAAGTGGAACACAAGGTACAAACGATGTACAAAAGTATATTTACAGTTTATTTCATTGAACTAAAGTCCGCCATTTTCTTTTTCAAATAATCTTACGTTGTTCCATTCATCATTCAGATTTTTTTTTTTTAATTTAAAAATTTTGAAGTAATATCTCATTCTAACTTATAACCTAGGCAAAATTCGCAGAATAGGGGCCGCTGGGATTTGGCGTCAAAAATTATTTTTCGCCGAAGCGCACCAAGAAAAGGCTTGCGCTTGTAAGTGAAGTGAAATGCAAATAATACAAAAATATGGTTATCACATTTGGCAACTTATCGCTTAATTGGCGCCCCAAAATGTCGTCAAATCCCAATGGCTCCTATTTTTGAGATATGGCCATAACTTCTACTAGCAGCCTCTAAACATCAATTTATTTTTTATTTATTTGATATAATATACGGCAAAATATTTCTATGTCAATTCGTTTAACAAATTAAATCATTATCGTCTTGAAATATCAGAATGATATGAAATGTGATATTGCCTAATAGAAAAGAATTTTACTTCACAAAGTCACTCTGATTGAAACGATGCTCACAATTTTTACAGTAATTTTGTTGATTGAAAATGTTAACGTTATTTTACAAAGCGAAGAAATTCGTCAGCACCAATAAAAACTACGAATTATTTTACCCGGTTAACTGTTTCACACAGAATCGGCAGATTTATATTTAATAGAAATAAAATATAGAAAACGATTAAGAAAATGTTTTAAAAATATTCAACACATTAAAAAAATTATAAATGAATTTTAGATATTTTTTTTTTTTTCAGAAATAAAAATTAGAAATTTTTATTTGATAATCCTTTTAAAAAAAACAGTAAAGCAGAAAGAAATATTAATTAAAAAATTATTATTACCTATGAATCTTTACAATCATTATTATTTAAAACAATAATTTAACTAAATTATTGTGCGGCAAACATGCTTCGTTCATTATAAAAAACACCTATGTACATTTAAGTATACATGTTCATAATACAAAATGGATATATACCAAGTGAGTGTTTATCATAACTTTTTTCTAATTTTTTCAAAATTTTTTTAATTTCAAACTACAAATGAAATAATTTTATAATTATTATCGCACATATGTTGATACAAGTTTTTTCTTTTATGGAATTAATTTGTAATAAAACTGCTCTCAATTGCTTAAAATAAAATTTCCATCTACACACTAATATCATAAAAGCTAATATCCTCTAAAAGTCATTTAAAGGCAACATTAAAATTTTAAAAATATCTAAGGAAAAAAAAACATAATTTATTTTTAAAAATGTCAAACATATGTTTGTAATAAATATCTAGAAACATAGTATGTATTATAAAAACATTTGTAATTCTATATTCATTTATTAAGTGAAGAAAATGTTCAACATAAACAAATTATTATTTATTATTAAAATTGTTAAAATAAAAATTATTGGAAACAGTTCAACTATAACACAAAAATTAATTATTGAAAACTATTTTTTATGGTAAATTTTGCAAAATATACATTTTTCATCTTAAACATTTTTTAATTTAAATAAATAAATAAACAAATGTATTTAAACAAAAAAAAAAGTTTTGTATTTATATTAAAATATTTTCTAATTCTGTATATTTCAACAAATCAATAAGATTTTTTAAAAACAAATATATAAAAATTTTTAGCCTTATTAAATTAATCTTATAATTTTAAATTACAAATAAAAATCGTTCGTTTTCTATTATAATGTATATATCCATATTATAATTTGCATCAAGACATCTTTCATATCATATTCAAGTGTAAAAAATGCCTATTCAAAAATAATGCAAAAACTTTGCGATTATATGTTTTATACAGAAAAAAAAAAAACTGCCATAAACTGTTTTTTTTAGTGGGTGACTTTTAACTGAAAATGATACACCCATAAGAAGGAAAACGCCTATTTGCTGGAGTTATACACTGAATTATATTTGATAATTTAATTGCTGAAGAAATACACTATAAAAAAGCCATCAATTTTCTTTAATAATAAAAGTGAATAATTAATAGCTAATGCAAATGTTTTTTTTCAGTTACTCCATATTAAATTCACAAAAGAATCGACATTAATATAAAATACTCCGTCAACAAATCTATTTTTAATCAATCTAATGACGAATATATATATATATATATATATAAATAATTTCTTAAAATAATAACTACAAATATCGTAAGAAGTATCATGCCTACTACTTCGCGTGTCGTTTTTTAATCAGTTTATCTATCTACAAAATATATTATGAAAATACTTTGGCATGAAATACGAAATAGAAAATTATAAAATTTTCTTTCACCAATCTTTGTTTAAACCTAACTTAAATTTATAAACAAAACATTTAATTTATATTGTCGTATAAAGAGGAAGGAGGAAGATCATGGAAGGATCCTTATCATGGAAGGAGGGAAGACGGATAGGGCAGCTAGTGTTGTGATGGAGCACCCGTAGGTAGAAGTCTGACTTATCTGCTCCGTATCGCTGAAGAAGGAGTACAGTGTCTTCCGGGAGCACTTTTAGGGGAAACTACTCCAGCATTTACGTAACATAAGGGGAAAAAAGCGGGAAACTCCCATTGGCAGTCCGACTAACTAGGCAAGATAATGAACATCACAAACGCCAACGAATCCCTTCTTTTTGAAACAGTGTCTACACAAAGCCGCCAATGATCGAACCTACGCCCTAATGCTCACCAGCGGCGAAACGTTGCCACGAGCCGGGACAATCATTAAACCCTTTAATTAATCATTAAATTATAAATATCTATTAAATATTAAATTTTTTATGATTTAAGAAAGGTCTTTGTAACTAGTAGGCTTTTCTTGAACATATCATTTAAAGAAAATTCATCAATTCAGTTGTTATTCTTTTTGGAAATTAAATTTTACTTTGGCCACAACATTAAAATGGCCATGTAACGATATTGTCTTGTTTTATGCGCAATGGTTTAAACCAATTCAATTGTTTTTAAAAATCGTAAAATCTAAAAGTAGAATCTACAGTTAAAAATACGTCTTCATATTTTTTCTCTTCACATGTATACACACCAAAAAATAAAAACCAAAGATTATCTTGAATTGTTCTGCACAAAAGAGTTTTAAAATTTCCTTGTCACCAAAATTTCCTTGTCCAGTTTTAATTTCAAAAAAGAAGATTACAATTTCAACATTTAAATTCATATTGACCTTGAAACATTTCCCATGAGTCAGTTTCAATTTCGTGGTTATCTCTGAAGAGGTGTTATCAACATTCAGATATTGTAAACAATTTTTTATCAAAATTCTTCG
Organism: Caerostris extrusa; assembly: GCA_021605095.1. Taxonomy (NCBI): domain Eukaryota; kingdom Metazoa; phylum Arthropoda; class Arachnida; order Araneae; family Araneidae; genus Caerostris; species Caerostris extrusa. Next base: position 42,274 of record BPLR01011019.1, on the reverse strand, counting down.
AAATTACTTTATAAAAATATCTGAAAAATTAAAGATCCAAGAAAAACTTCAATCGTGACCCAGTGGTCAAAAAAGACGACGATTCGATTTTGTGGATACTGGGCATTACAAAAATTCATTGCTTTGAAAAGAGAGAAAAGAATCACATTCACAATCAGACTGAAAGATTAGCATTTTCCGGATTTCCTATAATCAGACAAACTAATACGGATCAGTTTCGACTGGAAGTCTTCCCGTAAAAACATAGCTACTCTTGTGGATGTAATATAGCTAGCTTTCAAGGTACAAACCTGAGTAACGCTAAATTTGCAACAAAAATCTGCCATATCAATGGAGAAAGATCTCAATTGTAATGTCAAACATTGAAATAAAAATATATGTTAAAAAAAATTTTTCAAAAAAAAAAAAATAAATAAATAAAACTCAGTATCACTTTATCTTCCTCTGAGAATAATTATATTTCAAATAAAGTTTTTTGCCGACTCGTGGCTCAGTGGCAACGCGCACCGCTGGTGAGCATTAGGGAGCTAGGACGTTCAATCCGTTGGTGGCTTTGTTGTGAACACTGTTTCAAAAAATCATGGAGACTCCAGGGCATTGTGATGTTCGGCTCGATAAAAAAAAGAAATGGCAATAAATAGGAAAATAAACATAATAATTTGTTATTAAGATAAACCTCTTTTTAATCTGTATAAATACTATTATGAAAGATATCAAATATTTAAGAACTAAAGACAAAAATTGTATTTCAGTGGATACCATTACACGTAGGAATTAAAGGTAACGAAGCAGCAGATTCATTTGCAAAGAAAGGAAATCATGTGAATATTGGAAAGAAACAAGTTCCACTGGAATATTTCAAAAAATATATTCATAGAGAAATTTTTAAGAAACTGAAAGATAATTTCATAATTAAATCTGATGGCAAAAGTGGCGCAATATTGAAAATCTTTAACACTAGACCACATAAAGAGGCGATTGCCAACTTTCGATTAAGAACTGGACACGATTGTCTTGCGGAACATCTTAACACAATAGATGTCCTCGCCCCGAACAATTGCCCAATATGTAGAGCCGGTACAATGAATACAGAACATCTTTTAAAATGTCCAGGACTGAACAGGGAGGTTCAGCGCCAAGGAGATGTCTTGCAATTGTATTGGTAAGCCAGGAGCCTCATTGACCGAAATAAAATGTCTACCTCCTTTATTTACTCTCTCCCCCCTCTGACTTTTGTGATGTGTGGGACCGACTTATTGTCAATTGCTGTTTTGCTGTATGTTTACTTTGTCCGGCTTGTTCCTTCTTTGTGTGTGATCCTTATTGTAATGGATTGATTTCCAATAAAGCCATATGTTACAACTATTATGGAAGATTAAATACGCTTCCCGTAACAAGGAAATATTAATATTAAAAGGGGGAGAGGTAGAAGGAGAAAAAATCAACATTATTTATAGCCTAAGTTTTTAAACACGCGTTCAAAACACTTTGAAATCCGTGAAATTGAATGAAAAACTTATAATCTTTATCTTTCACTCCTCTTCAACCAAACCCATTAATATTTCTGATATTTTTGTATTAAATTACAATATTATTAGCTGCATATGTGATTATTAATGGGAAAAACATATTGTTTTTCATTACATAACATTAACATTTCATTACATAACATTTCTGAATTTTTTTAAATTTAAAATTAATTTCTGCTTTCATTCAGGTTTCTTCTCATTTATTTGATATGGCTGTATGTGTATGAGAGGTGAGTGGGATGTGTTTTGAGGTAAATTAAGTATTTAATTAAACAAATTAAGCGGTTAAACTAAGGATACAGTTAAGCAAAACATAACTAATCGTTTAAAAATCATGATGGCCATTTTGTTTGTTTACTTGGAGATATGTCCCAAATTTGGTGCAAGGGGGACACAGGATTCTAGATCTTTACGATAATCAGATTCAAATCTGAATAAGACCATTGTTTTGAATAAAATTTAATGTGAAGCAAATTAAAATAGTATGATAACTACAACGCCTTGAAGCGTTCAATATTGTGAGGAAATTGACCAATGTCCCTCTGTCAATATAAATAGGAAATTATGGCATGCGTATATATAGATGAGCACTAAATGAACAAAATAGCCCGACAACTCCAGCAAAGGGTACTTTATAATCCCTGCAAGAGGGAAACCATAACGCGTATCTTCCTATCCGATGAGAGAATTCATCAGATTGGATTTGGATCTGGCTGAGGCAAGACCTCGTTTGTAATCTGTATAAACCGATTTGGAAATTATTTTATAAAGGGATAACAGATTTACGTGTGTGTTGTTGTGTTAATGTTAAAATAAAATAATGAAAAGGCAAATTGGAGTCATGTTTGAAAGGACAGTACATGAACCCGCACCTCAGCAGCGATAGCGAGCATCACATCTTTTTGGTGACCCGGACGTTAATTTTGGATGTGCTGTATTAGAATTGCTATTAGTATTTTGGATAAGGACACGTAGAAAATGCAATGCTGAGATTTGAAGTAGGGCCATTTTTTTCCTTTGTTCCAATTTATTGAGTTGCTTTATATTTAAAATAGAAATATTGCGAATTAAAGAGAAACGTAAATGCTAACGAATTTTTTCAACACATAACTAAAATAGAAAATGTTTTGGAAACCAAAATTTTGGAAGGAAACATGAAAGAAAGGGAAATTAATGAGATTTAAAATCTCAGCTCACGGAGAAATTAAATGATTTAATTAAGGCAGACGAAGAAGTACAATTACAAATTGAAATAAGAGATATGGCGGCTCAAATAGCTTCAATACAAAGATTATGAGGAAAAATTTAAAATTCAAAGGTGTTTAGAAACTTTATATACCGCAAGGAATAATTCAAGTAAGCAGGACAAATGATACGATAAATATAGATAATTCAACACAATTTGCATATTATTTCCTTTAGGGTGAAACTAAGAACTTTGTTAAGCTTTCAAAATTTATACAACCTTTTATATTGATTAAAGCCCTTTTTTAGATTTTTGGAATTCTTTTCAAGTTGCGATTCATAATTATGATTCATTAACAAAAAATTAAAAAATTTACATATCTAAAAACGTATTTAAAAGGAGTTGCTGTAAGAGCAATATCGAGAATTTTGCTTACAGTTCAAAATTATGATGTACCATTAAACAGTTTAAAAAAAAAATTTGGCCTCATGGATATTATTATGTCATCAGATTTGAATAAACTTTTATTAATAGAAATGTTAAGTTATGTAGCAATGTAATAAGGTTGAGAAAAACATATGATGCGATGAAAACACGATAAGATAGCTGCAATCACTTGGCGTGGCTGAAGGAATTTATAGCAGTTTATTGTGTCCAGTAATTCTCCACAAATTGCCAGAGGAATTAAATTTAAATTTTAATCGGCAATGCAAAGTATATTTATTGTTTGGCATTTTCTTTTGCTTCTGTTTATAAGGGATGAGGCAAATTGCAGAGAATCATCATTAATATTGGCTAATCCAAAAAAATTCCAATGTAAAAGATTATTCATTTACAGATAAAACTTCATTGCATGGTTTCCCACATAAGCCTCATTATTCGAATACAAAAGGGATGAGTATTTAGGCAATAAATTTAGCATGGGGGGGAATCATTCATATCCTTGTAAATTTGCGTCTAGTGCGAAGAGTATTTTCTACTCAAAGCGAAACTAGAATACTTCATCCTGTTTCTATAAATATATGAGCAATCGAAAATGTATTTTCTGTTTTCATTGAATTTTTATGAAAAGATAAGAGCACTAAGGGCTAAGGATTTAATGTTTTATCTATTTCGGAAATCATATAAGGAAATTTTGTGACAGTAATTATCAAAAATTAAGACGCTGTGATTCTTATTCTCATAATTTAATGTGCGATGCCATGGAACAAAATGAAAGAAAAATATTTCATCGCCACTGATAGAGGCTTTTCTGGATAGTCTATGATTTCTTTCTTCTAAAGAAAATATTCTAAAAAAAGCACTCTACTAATTCAGTTTTATTACAAGCTTTTTTCGGCTATAAGCAAGACAAAAAAAAAGGAAATGATATTCAATTACGTTGTAGGTTGGATGGAGGGGCAAATAAATCTTTAAAAGGCTGAATCATTGAATTTGAAGATAATTAATAAAGAAGCTTTAACTATTTATTAGTTCGGTAGTGAAACCGCAGAGAAGTTTATATATATATACTAGCAGGACCCGTCATACATTGGCCTGCCAAAAAAAAAAAAAAATGCATTGTAGAAAATTACATATCGCGAATATATTCTCCACGTTCAAATATATGTGCATACTAATTTTCATGAATATCATTTGAACGGTATATAAGATAAAATGCTGCAGCACCATCTGATGGCAAGTAACAATAAAATAGATAACGCGAACCTGTTTTCCATACTCGAATACATATTATTACCAATTTTCATAGCGATTACAACAAAGAGGGTAGCATAAAAACATTCTCCTTGTTTTGTCAAACCCACACAAAAAATTTCATCAAAATCAGTTAAGCCGTTTAGGAGGAGTTCAGTAACAAACACGCGTACAGAAGAACCTGTTTGCATATCATTACAGTTTCACCGTTAAATATATATGACTATTTTATCTTTACAAAATAACTAAATACAGAACGGGCGTTATCCTTAAGTAAAGTCGTCAGACAAAACTGAGATTAAATTACTATGAACTGAGTTTGGGTTTTTGATAAAGAAAATCAGATAAGCATAGAAACATACTAAGTTTGAAAGCAATTTGAAGAAATATAGTACAACTGTGTATTCTATATTTTTATACCGAAATAGATTTACCTTATACTCAGTTATGATTTTTTAATAATATATAAATACTTTTCGAAAACATTCAATTTTTTTTATCTAAACCATTTTTAAACATTTATTATTGAACACAAAATATTTTTATTATGTGCTTTAATCATAAATTCCAATTCGATTAATAATTTAAAATAACATTCCAATTTTTATTGAAAACCGCTGCCATTATAAATAATAGATTAAAGAAATTTTTAATTCTTATAATTAGGTGCATTCTGAAGCTTAGAAACAAAAAATAAAAATTTAAATTGTGATGATAGTATTTTTTTTTATTTATCAATAGATCAATTTTCAATTGTTAAGAGAACAAAAAGCTTTTAAATTAAATTAAAGTTACTATAAAATATCAAATTAACTTTTTACGTAGGCTTAATAAAATTTCAAACATGTAAACTATTTAGAGCATTAAGATTTATATATTGCTTTTAATTTAGTATATGATTCTTATAAAATCCACAAACCAAAAACCATTGGGTAAAACAGTATTGCACGTTTATAGTTCTATTTCATGGCCCGTAATTTATGATTATATTCTTACTAATCATTATGGTGCAGGAAAGCCTACTCCAGGTCCACAAGACCCTGTCGCAGGCGACTGGACCATGGCTAAGGGTAATATGTAGCTTCCCTTTAGCAAGGAACCACGAGGGCTGAAAAACTGACTAAACCATAAGACAAAGCTTTACGATTATATTAGCCCGGGACCTACGGTTTAAAGTGGATTCTGCACCACTACAAGCATCCACGGTACCGCCGGGACTCGAACTCGAAACCTGTGGTACCGAGCGCCAGCCACTCGGCCGTAAGGCCCCATTTATGATTATTATCGATACATACGTTTATAGCTTCGTTTCAATGTATAATACTTGTCCTTTGATTAAAAATATTTTAACTGTGAAGCAGACAAATATTTTAATTCTCGATATTATTTTTACTTGTAAAATTTTTTGTGTAACTAAAATGAAAGATATTGCTTAGCAAAACTTTTAAAGAACTGGCCCTCAATTTTATATAACTACAATTATTTCACTATTCGATTATAATAGAAGAAAATTACTATAATCTGATTATAGATCGAACAAAATTGAGAAGTTTTTATCCGTTTTAGACCAAAATTACTTTAGAACTAATAATCAAAATGATTTAAGCACACCATTAAAAACTAAATATACCATAGAAATAGATTTTCAGTAAAGAACTTACTTTAGACATTGTCTCCTCGTCAACATCGGGTTCCGGTTCGGCCCAGTCCACGGCAATATCGTGACCCCATAACTGAATTTTACCAGGAATGAGCTTTCTTCTAGCCATGGCTGCTGCCTTGTGATTGTCATACTCCACAAACGCAAAGCCTCTGTTCTTCGTCTTGTCTGCAATGCTACTGTAGAGGATGACCTTGTGCACAAATTCAGTCACCTTCTGCATTTCTTCCAGAATCTCCTCTTTTGTCTTGCTTTTCGGTATTCCACCAACAAAAAGTCGGCAATTGTCAACTGATTTGCAGACCCCAATGAACCTACCTTTGCGAATCTCATGGTTGTTCAAGTCTTCAATGGCCTTCTTGGCATGGTCAGGGCACGTGTATGTAACGAAGGCGAATCCTCGGTTGCTGGTGCCATAATCCATCATGAGTCTCATTTCGTAGATAGGCCCGATTTGTTCGAAAAGAGGTACCAGTTCGTCCTCGAAGACATCCCTGGGCAACTTGCCCACGAACACTTCGCTGCCTTTGGGAGGAATCGGCATATTGTTAGTGTCTTTGGGTCCATATTTTCTCTGGCCATTTTCATTGGTGATTTCGTATCCAGTTTTCTCCAATAATTTGTTGATGGCTTCTTCCTTGTTCTTGGGTGGACTGCCTGTGATCACTTGCTGGGTCATTTTCGATTTTTTTTTTCGTTTGTACTAACGAAAGGGCTTTTTTTTTTTAATTTTCCTGTATCGTCTGCACCACTCTCGGCAATTCCGCACGAGAACTGGGTGTCAATCGATTCGAGAGGTGTAAAGGAAGCTCCAGAGGAGACTTTGCACCGCCGGGGAAAGCAGATAACAAAGGCAGCGTTTCTCTTTCGAGATAAGACCGGGGAGTATTGTTATTTCTCGAGTGTTTCGTCGTATCTGTGCTGCTTCGATTGTATGAGCAGGTCGACTCTTTGGTTTGTAATATCCGTGCGCTTGGCGGTAATCGCTTTTACTTACTTTCGTTTGACTAGTGACGTGTAGCACGACGCCCTTCGTTTTTCACAATTAATGAATATAAAATTTCATTAGAAGAGGAAGGGGAGATATAAACAGTTTCGAAGACTATTGGTCATATACATCGGATGGTCAATCCTTAGAAGAATTGTCTCGAAAGCTAATCTGATTTTGATAAGAAGAAATCTTGAGCATATTCTATTCAGAAAGAAGTTTTCTTATCAACATGTATTCGAATTCTTTGGAGTACTTAGCTAATTAGTATTTCATTCTAATTAGTTTTACATGCGACTTTTAAAATTTTTTGCACCAACTCAAAATTTTACAAGCTTTTTTAAATCTGTATAATTTTAGTATAGAAAATATAAATATGTTTTATGAATATGCATTTCTAAGACTACACCTTGCAATCAAATTTCATAAATTTCGAATATTGTTTTGTAAATATATAACTGAAACAATCATACATTGTTTTATTCCTTTTTAATAAACTATATTACGAATTTAGTAAAAGAAATTGATTAAAAAATGTGATATTTCGTCTCATGAAGTCATGAACTTTTCTTTCCGTTAAAAAGCCCAATGGCAACATTTTCTTTCTTTTTGACACATTTTATTATTACTACTACTACTTTTATTATTATAACTGCTTTCAGAAACGAAGAGACTTTAACGATTGCGACAACTGTATCTCACATTGACATTGAGGTTGCCTTGTGAGAACTTTCCGTACATTATATCATGTAACATAAATGCGAGTCAGTTACCATTGCAAATCCTCTCGAAAAGCAATATCCTCCTTTCATTATCTGTCGGTGGACTGTTTGTGGAATACATAAATGAAACGCGATACCGACCTATGTTTAGCAAAAAAAAATACAGTATTAAACTAAACACTTCGCGATTTGAGACGATAGAAAGGTACTTATAATCTTTTATTATCAGTTTATACTGTTGCTTATTAACATAATATCCCCAGTGAATGCAAATGGGTGGTTATAATTCTTTTTTAACTGGCTGTTATCAAATCACACCAAAATCAGACTTTCAAAAATAATTCTTTGATACAGATTAATCTAATGATTGATGACGAAAATGTTTTATTGTTTTTGCAAAAAGAAATTAAATATATGTACTTAGTTGTTATACTATTTTTAAAAAATGGATTTATTACTACTATAAATAATATTCACTAGTTAATATATAACCATAATAACTAATGCTTTAATTTAACCACTATTACCCATATATTCCTAATGCGAAAAATAAAATATGCCAGAACCCTCGAAAAGTTACTAAGACATTTTATAATGAAAAAGGTCAACGGGGCCATAACAATTTTTTTATAGAATACTGTGTAATAAGTAGTAAATTTCAGTACTACTGACTTATTGTATTTTTATATTATAAAAAGAACATAAATTGAATAACAATAATAACCATAACATAATAATTGAACATAGATAATCTATAAAAAAAATATAGATTTTAAAATCATTGTGTGTGTGTGTCTAATCCTCAGTGACCTGCAGTGCGGGACGACTTCTCATGAGTAATCTACTCATGGATGGAGGGAAGAGATAGGCAGTTTTTTTGTGATGGAGCACCCGTAGATAGAAGTCTGACTTGGCTCCGTGCCGTTGAAGAAGGAGAGCAGTGGAGGACTTTTAGGAGGAATTTAGGTAGAACTACCCCGCATTTGCGTATCGTAGAAATCCGGGAAATCTCCCACCAGGTAGTCCGACTAACAAGGCAAGAGGCTGAACATCACAAACGCTATCGAGTCTTTTGAACCGCCAGCAGATTGAACATCCGTCCTAATGCTCACAGGCGGCTCACGTTGCCACTGAGCCACGGGTCGGACTTTTAAAGTCCTATAAATTATATTGTTAAATTATTTAGATATAATTATTCAGACTGATTTAATAAGTCATTAACAAACTTTAAATGCAGACACATGATACACATTAAGAAATGTAAATTGAATATCTATGCTAATTTGCTAAACGATATTGATTGAAATTTTTTGATTGCATTAAAAGTTTTGCGTTATCTCATCATCATCAATAGCACGACAGCCCAAAGTGGGCCAAAGATTTCTTTTGAAGAGATTTCCATGCATTCTTTTGGGTGACAATGGCCCTCCAATTCTTAACCTTCAGCACAGCAAAATATTTTTCAACTGCGCCTATCCATTGCAACTAGGGTCGTCCTCTTCCTTTTTGTCCTCGTGGTTTTTCCAAAACGAGCCTTTTTACAGGCTTTAAATCATTCATTCTAAATACATGAGCAGCCCAGTATAATCTATTTGTCTTAATAAATTTTATAATATCTTTGTCTTTATAGCATTTATAATTTATATAATCTGCTGTAATATGTAGTAATGTAATGTGTTGTACTATTTAACAGCATTCTTTTCCTTATATTTCTTCTTGCAGTTGTACAAAAGCAAATTTTTTAAGCTTTGCAAAAATCACTTGTAAATCGAACTTGCTCTTAAAATTTATTTCTTATTTTAAAATCGATTTGTGTTTTCAAATTGCTGTTATATTGAAGTAAGTTTTAAGTGGTACTTACTTACTGTGTGAGGTTTGATACCTGATTGACAAACGTTGGTAAAACGAATGCAACAGCCTCTATTCTGGACTTATGATGGAATGGTAAATCCACAACTCTAAAAGTCCTTTCACTAAATTCGAGGGTTCTCTAAAGTCCTTTCACTAAAAAAGGTTGCGAACCACCACTCTGCATCTGTAATTCAACATGTAATTGCCGATAACAAGTTTTTTTATTGTTTTATTTTATCAGAAAGACTTTTGGGCTGAAATATTCTAGATTTATGTGTTGATTTTATTATTGAATAAACAGGATTATTTTTAAAATTACAAAATTAAAAAGTTATTAAAGAAATTCTTCTTAATTAATTAATTACAACTTAATGAATATTTTATTCACTTAGAATTATTTTTTTTTATAAGTTTTTTTTTTCAATTATTTTTTAATTGTTTCAATTATCCATGAATTTTTTTTTCTAAATAAATGCCTGTAAACTTAAACAAAATTAATATTCAACAATATTATTTATATTTGAATCTCAGTATTTTTAAAAATCAAAGAAAATTCAATAAAGTAAAAAAGTGTTACTAATTAAAATTGTTGTATAGTTTAACTTTTAGTCAGTGACGAATTTAGGTTTGATGGCGCTCTAGGCCCAAGTTAATTGATTAATATATATATAAATTAATATATATATATATATATATAATATTTGGTATAACAACTAAATATAAAATTTAGAATAAATTGCTTATAATTAAGAAATAAATCATATCTATCTAATTAATCATATAATAAATTTGTTTCTTGCTTTTATCCGTGCGAAAGTATTAATGACATCCTCATACTTAACTTTTTGAACTAATTGTGTTCCAATGCTTAATAATGCAAGTGCACTGAGCCTATCTTGTTTCATACCTGCACGTAAATAATTAAAATTAAGAAAAAATTTATGAAAAATTTAACGTCAATAGACAAATGCTATACTTAACGAAAATTTTTTTAGTACCTATTTGTTAGATATTTAAAATTTTACTACTTACACGATTAATTATTTTAAGAAATAAGTCTACAATTTAAATATTGAAATCTTGAAGTTGTCAAAGCAAGAAAAGAAGCATTAAAATTCTGTCTTACAGTTGATAAAAAACAAAATCGATTTCAAATTTTTGCCGCCTCGAAAATTTTGGCGCCCCTAAAATTTGCCGCCCTAGGCCCGGGCTTAAGCCTAAATCCGTCATTACTTTTCGTTTCGATTAGATAAAATTATACTTTGTTCAGTTTGACATTCATCTAACGGTTCTAAAATGCATTTTAGAATCTTATAGTAAAGTTTGCCTGATTTTAGTGACAAATATTAAACATTAAAAATCATTCTATTTTTAAATAAAATTTATAATAGTTTGTTTGATTTTTTATTATTTTCCTTCGACCAAATTAGCAGTTCAGATATTTATAAAATAAAGTTTAACGACTCATTATCACAAGTGATGGTGATAAAATATATTGATATTTATCACTACGTTGATATTTTATCGCATATATCTACTGTAAATTTTTGGTTACACACACAAAAAAAAAAAAAAAAAAAAAAAAAAAAAAAAAAAAAATTGAATCATTCCATTGAAATCAACTTCCAGCTTAGTGATATCGTAAAATACTACCAGTAAGTAGACTATCTTATAAAAATTGATTGCAAAAAAAAATACTTTCTACAACATTTCAAAGAAATTAAACAAATGCGTTCAAACACTAAGCCACATAACGCGACTGAGTTCCTTGCATTGATTTTTCAGACTGCTTGTGTTAAAATTACTTCCATCCATTGTTCCAAAGAAGTAATACTCTACCAAAGTGATGTCCTCGTCCACATTCCAGGAAGTGATCGAGTCCATGATGCAATGTGAAGCAGATTAAACAGAGTGATGGGAAAAATATGGGGGGGGGGAACTTTTCATCTTAACTATAATTGCTCTTTTTTTTAAAAGTCATTTCGGAAAATAAAAATTCAATTGTAATAATATTATAATTGATACAAAATAATCTAATTTCGATGGAAACGGCAGTTTAAAGTAATGAATTAGGACAGGAGTGGCTTACGGAATTCGAGTTAGGTTTCTGAATTAGAACATCTGATTTGAAACCCAACAAAGAAAAACAGAACCGAAAGCCTCTCATGAGTGCGTCAACAATGGACCCGGATAAATCAATTAACTAAAAGGACTTTCCTTAGCGCTCAAGTAAGAAGGAAGAAGTGCCAAAGGAAGAAGAAAGGATGTGAATCTCTCCAGATGACATCCCTAGAAAGTGTTCTTTCAAAACTGTGGTGGCAAAATGTGCCTGCAGTGTAGAACGCTTCATGGTGCACACTGCGTAACTTTGAATCTGCTATATATTTGTCTATCAATTGGTGAATGATCGGAGGCCAAAGTGTCTGGTATTCGAAAACAACAAGTAATGATTTTTTTTTTTTTTTTTTTTTTTTTTTTAACATTTCAGCTGATCATTGGTTATTTAGTATGGATCTACCCTGATTTAGTTAACTGATGCATCTACAGAGATTGAAACTGAAAAGAAAATTTACAAGATAGAAATTAAATACTATTACAACAATTGTGAAATAGAAAATGTTCTTATTTATAACTTCATAACATTTGGTTTGGTAACGGCAAAAATTTTTTGGGGAGTTTTCATATGTGATATAAATGTTTGGTTTTTTTTTTTTTTACCACTTGATAGACAGCAGCATCTAGACCAAGAACCCGTCTCATAGAAGGAAGGATAGCCTCTGTTGTGATGGAGCAACAGTAGGTAAAAGTCTGATTTCTGCTTCGTGTCGCTGAAGAAGGGCAGTGCCTTCCTGTAGGACTTTTAGGGAAAACTACCCGGCATTTGTTTATCGTATAGGAAAAAACCTGGAAAATTCCCACCAGGTAGACCGACTCACGAGGCAAGATGCTGAACATCACAAACCTCGATATCAATATCCATCGTTTGAAACAGTATCTACGACAAAGACGCCAGTAGATTGAACCTCCGCCCTAATGCTCATCAGCGGCGCGTGTTGCCACTGAGCCATGAGTCGGGCGTGATATAAATGTGAATTGTCTATCGTTAAAAAGATAGAAAAATATTTTCTTCCTAGAAAACTATAAAAAAATTGAAAGAGACTGAGAAATTGAAAAGTAAAAACAATATATAGCTAAAATTTCCTGAACATTAACAAATCAAAAAAGTATTAAGAGTAACAAAGAATATATATTGAACCCTTCTTTTAAAGTGAAATCTTTATCATCTAGATGTATTATACGAGGATCTAATGAGGAAATTTTTTTATAAATGAATAAATATTATTTCTAAAGGAAAGGAGTGAAAAACAGTCTCTTGCTGATAATACATTCATTATATTTTTGAATTCATAAAACATTCAACACGCAACTTTCAATAACTGTTGCACGTTTATTTTTTTCTCATAAAAAATGTAACTTGCACTCCTTATTACATCAAACAGAAAGATTGTTTCTGATATGAATTTTGCTTTTCAGAAGTGGCACCATGCAAGAGCGCGTCATTTCAGATTTGAAAACAAAGTTGACATCTTCAGTTATAAAATTATCTCAAGTGGTTTCATGAATATATATGTATATAAATACTCAGATGTGTTTTTGATAGTGCATACTATTTAATTTTATGGAAAAGCAACCCAACAGTGAACATGGAAAACCTCAAAGCAGTGACATGGCGAGCTCTCAAGAAACGAAAGAGTCTTCCGAACCAAAGAGTTCGGTACAAGAATCAATCCTGTTGAAGGTCTCTGAACTGGAAAGTAATCCCATGTGCAGGATTTGCTACAATGGGCCAAGTAGAGAACGACTTTTAAGACCCTGTAAATGCAAAGGTAATTTTAAGATAAATTTATAATTAACTAATAAGAACGATATAATATATTTTATATTACTTTTATATATAAAATATGGTAAAATCGCCATATCAGAATAGGGGCCGTTGGGATTTGGGGTCGAAAAATCTTTTTGCAAGTACACCAAGTAATGGGTCTCAATTGTAAGTTAAGTGAACTACAAACCGTTTAAGAAACATGGGGTCCTACATTTGGTATTATCGCCCAGAAAAGTCGCCAAATTCCAACGGCCCCTATTCTGCGATTTGTCTAAAATATTTTATCAACAGCATCAGAAACGCCCAGTTGATTAACATGTAGGGCTTTTGAATGCCTACTCAGGAATTGAACAGGATTGACAGTATGTAGACCGGAAATTTAATTTCATTGCGTTTAAGGTGCAAATCTTACAGACGCTATTCTAAGTAGAGATAGCACTAGGAATCCTCGTTGACGTACCCAAATTATATTCATATTTTAAAATTGTTTATATGTTTAGGGATTCAATCTGGGGCCAAAATATGTGAAAACATAATCATTGCACAGCACCTAACATTGTAAAAGAGGACTGGTGGTCGAATGGCTTACGCTCTGTCGCTCGGTATCACATTTTTCGGGCTGAAATCCCTGTGGTACCATGGAAGTTTATAGCGGTTCGAAATCCACTTTAGGTTCCAGACTAATCATCCCTCGTATGCAAAAAATGGACCAAATCGCAAAATAGAGACCGTTGGGATTTGACAATTTTTTTGGTGGCGCCATTTGGGGGATAAATTACTAGATGTGATACTCCGTGTTTCCGTATGTGTTCCGAGTGTAACCCGTATTTTTCACATTTAACTTCTATTTTTGTGGTTTCTTAAATTGCACTTTATCGATGTATTTTTGTTATATCTTATGGTTTACTATAAATTGTAAAAAAAAGGGAATTTTCTCTTAAATGATAAAACAAATTTTATGTTACAAAATTTCTAAAACGAAGACAGAACTAATAATTAATTAATACTCATAAGACATAAGTAATTAATCATCATATATATGCAAGAAATTGAATTATATTTCAGGCACAATAGAATATGTCCATCGTCATTGCTTGGAGAGATGGCTTGAATCAACTAATTGCGAAACTTGTGAATTATGTCATCATCATTTCACTACTAGAAGAACAAGGAAGGTAGAAAAAAATTAACAAATTCACGAAATATTAAATACTTGTAAATCCTCAAGTTTACCATATTAGAGATTGATTATCATACTTGTTTAATTTTAATTTAAATAAGAAGAAAAAGAAAGAATAATAATTTAGCCCCAATTTCAGGATTCGTGTACCTGGCAAGCTATTAGGAAAATTAATTTGTGTCTGTTGACTTTACGAATCAGTTGACCTGCTAATTAAAATACATTGTCGTTATCTATGAACTTTAATTTTTATCAACAACTCCAGGAATTTCAGTTAGTTTTACAAAATATTAATTCTTTCAACAGATATTTTGCAGCTTTAAAATAAATTTAAAATCTTATTTAAACTTTCAATGTGTTTTTTAATTATATTTGTGTAACAAAAAATAAGTTCTGTTTTTTAATTGCGAGCAATAGAATTCATAAATACAAAACAGGCGCATTTCACATAAATTAAAAAATTAAATTAATAATTAATAAATTTTAAAAATTAATAGAAATTAAGTTTAATTAATGGCTTAATATGCTTACGCACCCATGTCATTTTTCTATGTAGTCAATATTCACTTTAATAAGAGCTTTTGATACAGTAGGACAAACTTCCGTACGAGCTAGGACATAAATTTTTGCTCCTTGAAAGCTTTTAAATCTTAAAATCGTTGATGATTTAACCTTTTTCGGTAGGCAAAACTTTGGGTCTTCGACAATGTAGAAGGTCAGTCATGTAAAAGTTATGACCAAATAGTTCTCATTGAAAATTTTGTATCACCTCAAACGTATGACCAATCGTACTTTTCTCTTCACTCATTATTACAAGTCTATAATAAATGACACCCTTTTCTAGATGAATTTCTGCAGCATTATGCTCTTTTTGTGTTCAGAAAACGAATTACTTCACTTCACATTTAGTAGAATTTTATATTTTGTTGCTCTTACAAAATTTAAAGCGAGAAACCAAATAGATTTTTGGACAAAACAGAACAGAATTTCGCAATTTGGAATTTTGACAAATGATTTTTTAAATTCATCTACCAATATACATAAATTTAAGATGAAATTAAAAAAAATATCTCAGACGATTAAAAATATCAGAACAGTTTTCAAGAAACCAAAACAGAATTTCGCAATTTTTTTTTTTTTTTTTTTGACAAACGATTTTTTTTATTCCTTTACCAATCTACATAAATTTAAGGTGAAATTAAAAAAATATCTCAGACGATTAAAAAATATCTCAAATTCCTTATATGCAGCTTTAAGAATAATTCGCCTGTGATTCAGAAGGTGAAAAATTGGTGTAAACTCACCACAAAATGATTGGAATTACATTTTAACTAAAAATAGAAGAGGAAAAAATTAAAAAACATGTCTATTAAATAGAAAAAAAAAAAACCTGTTCTATTGGTAATAATACCAAAAAAAATGTCCTGGGTGACTCACACAAAAAAAAAAAAAAAAATAAATAAAAATTTAATTGGTTGGGACCATATACAGGCTATCCATAAAATTTAGAATTTAATGTAAGAACAAAACTCATAACTGCAATCTTAAACAAACTAATAAAGAAAAAGTATGCAAAAAAAACTATAAAACAAAAAAGTATGAAAAAACTAAATACAAATCAGGCACATTTCAAATAAAAGAAGTCGTCAGTTTTAAAAAAATAAATCTATAGAAACTAAGTTAATTAATGATTTAACATGATCACATACCCACATCAATAAATCATATTCAGGTAAATAAATTATATTCAACCGTTATCGTTCAAAACTGAAAAAAAGAAAACTGATTAAATAAAAAAATATAGAATTCCAAACGATTTTATAAAAATGCAAATAAAAGAAATTCAAAAAAATAATAATAAATAAAAATTATAGAATTCCAAAAGATTTTACAAAATCAAGTGAACGAAATTTTTAAAAAATACGAAATAACAAACCATAGAATTCCAAACGATTTTATAAAAAATACACGTAAAAAAAAATAAATAAAAAGGCAAGTGAAAGTAATTTAAATAAACCAATAAGAACAACTAGTGAAAGAAATTCTAAAAAAACAAAGTAAATAAACCAATAAGAAATTGTGAAAGTGGTCCAGGACATCGCTGACCCCCTCTAACCAAAACAATATCCCTTTTTTTTTTTTTATGAGTAACAAATCTGTAAATACACAGAACGACCGAAGAAAAAATTTTTCGAAATTCTGAACATTTTAAAATTCTGAATCTACTTTTTGCAGAGTTTTTGGGAATGGTGCAGGCAACCTGAAACTCGACATGACAGGAGGAATTTCATCGGAGATTTTACATGCTTTGCTTTCCTAACACCCTTGGGCATCGCAACCTTCTGGCTTTGTGCGGAAGGAGCCATCTATTATCAAAAAGTCAAGAATTCCACTCTGGAGACAATAGCACTGGTCACACTGGCTGTTTTCTTGGTAATGGCATACGTGACATGGATCATACTGTGTACAAGGTAATAATTATCTATATTTCTTTTACGCAATTGTTGTCCCCAAAAATGGTCTAACCTTTGGCCATAACACACTTAAAATTTTCAGATCTGTTTGACCCTAATAATGATAGGCATATAATTAAAGTTTGGAAGAAATGTAATCACTTATCATAAAGTGCTACTGGAAGCACGAACACATCATAGAAATGCAAACACAATTTTTACAAATCACCAATCCTACCATCCGAGAAAAATTCGAATCGACATGACTATTAACATTTGGAATCTGTCAATCTACATTTAAACAACAGAAGGGGGCGGGGTTATCCACTGACGCTTTGGTATTGTAACGCCTCGTCCTATACTAGACTTATAACGGCTTCAAGAAGAGGTCCACTTTTAGGTTCATGGGAACACTTTAATTTTTATTTACAAACATTAGATACAGAACTCTATTTACAAAAAATGAAAATTAAATTTTATTTAAAAGTGTACAGTTCACTCCTAGGACGGAGTTTTTCAAAGTTCTCGAGTCTATGACGAATCTAATGTATTGGTCTGTGGCAGACCATAATTATCACACGCCGTGATACACAAAACCACAAGAAGCTAACTTTGTAAATCGGTGGGAAACTCAAGCCTGTTCAGTCACTTCAGTGAAAAAAGAAAAAGAGAAACACTTCTGGTCGACTCGTCTCAGAACTCTCTCCCTTCTTCAAAAAAAAAAAAAAAAAACTCCTTTTGAGACAATCCATCAAGAGGGGGTCAGCTTCCCCTCACTTCTCATTGAAATAGACATTTCTCACCTCGTGGTCTATCACTAATCATGATGGAACAACTCATGGTATAGTTCATATTCAATCTGTAGTTGTTTCGACCTGCAAAGGTCGCACAGACATTCGCTAATTTCCTGAGTCTCATTATACATGATACCGAAAATCTGCTATCAGATTAGAGTGACAGGTTGTTCTCATTAGTACAAAACACTAATTGCATGTAATATAACTACCCGCAATACTGCTTGTCTGCTGTCAAATTTGAGTGATGGTTTGTTATATACACTTGTAAAATAGCATACATTCCTCTCTCATGGGAATGAAATACCAAAACTCTTCCCGTGAGAAAAAAATTTTTACAGTACAAAGAGGGTGCACTTCCTTGATGTTTTTGTATTCCAGAAGCTCTTTAAGGGAAATTTTCTTTCATCAAAACTTGATCATAATTTTGCCATTGTTAGGATCGGTTTTATATGAAAAGAAATTTAAAAAAATCATAAATTTTGGCAGGCAAGTTTATGAGTTTATTTTATTTAAACATTAAGAATTTTTTTAATTTTATTAATCATTGAGTTTTAAAAAATAGAAAACTTAAACAAAGATTTAGAATAAGTTTTATTTTTCATAGATATTAACTGTATGAATAAAAAAATATCTTCAAATATTTGAAATTTAATAATTGTCGTTTAAAGTAATGGTTCCTTTAGGTAACAGTGCACTATTGGTGTCAAAATGTTCCTAGACAATGAATTCACCTAAAATTGAATCGGTAAAAATGAACAAACATATTTTGAAACAGTAGCTCGTTAGATCAGCAAGAAAAAAATTACTTCATGTCCTAGATGCTTTCAAACTGTCAGTCACACATATGAAATACACCGCACTTAATTCTAAAACAAAACAAAAATAAACTACTCAAAGTGAATTTACAAATGGTTTTTGAAGAAATTATTTTGAATTTTATGTATTTTTGTTTAATTTTAATTGAGTTTCGCACCCTTTATTGTAAGAGTTAATCCCAGATTATTTCAATAAGAATTCAAAATGTGATACAAACAATAATCTTTTCTTTTAAATGTGATACAAACAATAATCTTTAAAACAAACAAGTTTTCTGTCAAAACAAAAATTGTTCAATTTCATTTTTTTAAAAATAACCATGGCTATTTAAATTAATGTACCTTACTTTGAATAGTAATTGAATAACGGATTCAATTTTTTTAATTAAAAAAAAAAAATGTCAAGGGTGGTGGCACTGCAATCTACTTCATATCCACCATTCTAATAGCAAAGGACCTTAGGATTTGAAAACAGCAACAAATCCTTCTTAAACAGTTTTCTTATCCTAGAAATTCATTTTAATCGCAATTTCCAGGTGGAGTAATTAGTTAATTGGTAATAGATTCCATTATATAGCTTTTGATGGCACAGTCTAGCGTTCGGTGCCATAGGTTTCGGGATCGGGTCCCGGACGGTGCCATTGATGTTTGTAGTTGTTCGGAATCTACTTTAAACTATAGGCCACGGCCTAATATGACTGTAGAGCGTTGGTCGTATAGCTGACAACCTTGCCTCGTAAAAAGAAAACATCTCCTGTCTCGAAATCTGCCTGTGGACAGACCGCCTTGGCCCACCATGGGGCTGTTGCTCTAATGAAGAAAAAGAAGAATATATTAGCGTGCCACATAAAAAAAACTTTGAAAACTCCCGCTACGAAGCTAGAATATTGCTGCAAGATGCTTAAACAAGCTAAAACCGAATCTCTTTTAAAACAGTTGACAACCTTATTCTGTAAAAATTAACCATTCCTGTGTCGAAATCTACTAGTAGGCAGACGAACGGACTTGAGCTCTAGTGTCTTCCCGTGTCGAAATCTACTAGTACCATTGGCCCAGAGCTCTAGTGTCAAGTGGTTAGTTAGTTAGATAATAGATTAAGAAAATAAGGAATAATAATTACCCTAGGCATTTCGTATTTTTTTTTTTTTTTTAATTTATTTATTTAGATATCACCTTATGATTTGGTCAAGATGGAGGGATCACAATTGGCATGTTCGGATCGTCGACAGGTCATCTACATCGCCACAAATTTCGTCAGAGGAGGTGGTGGTCAGCGTTCCTCCCCAGAGCAGCTCTCTCAGAGAACCCCTCATTCCGTCTGCGCAACTAGTGCGGGTTCAGCTTCAGGACAATCGGCCCTGCCCAGCTCACGGCTCCGAAAGAAGCACAGAGCCGACCATCAACCCTACACCGAATGTACTTCCAGGCAGAGTATCAACTGTGTAAAACTCAAGGGATAGCTATTTTGATTTCCGAATAAAAATTGCTCAATTAATACGTCTTTGATAAATAACAGACATCTTTAATAGATCATAAATAACAGGCATCATCTTTAATCAGAAAAATGTGGAAAATTTTCATTGGTTTTTTATTCAACACAACGTTTCAGTAATACGTTTTCATATATTAAATGCCTTCATATATTCAAATAAACGACAATTGGCTACTTTTAAAAATATAAAAGCATAACCAATGTACAATGAAGTTGCCAGTGAAGAATATTATATCAGGTGGCACAAAAACAATTGTGAATTTTTAAAAATTTAATTTTGTAATACTTTTTTTTTAAAATGTGATTCACAGTGGTCAGAGTTTTTCAGTTCAATAGGACTATTATAAATTTTCTGAACCCTAACACAAATGTTTAGAAATTGGAAGGGGGAGGGGGGGTGACAGACATTAGACATTCGCAGTTTGATTACTAATAATGCGTCGTTTTTTAAGTTTTTCAATTCGGTAAAGGTGATTTCCCTCTTAGAGATATAAACTTTCTTGAAATTGTGAAGTGGCGAGACAAAAAAAAACCCGAAAATAACTGCGATTTTCCGGAAAAATTGGAAATTTTGATTTTAAATATTTTTATTTTTAAGGTTGAAATGAATTTTTGTGAAATATAGCAATGGAGTTTAGTGGGGCAAGAGGGAGGGGGCAGTTGCCCTCCTCTTTTCCGAAAAAATGATGCATATTTATTTCCTCACGCATATGAACAATCCCAATACCTTTTGACTCTCAAACACCACTGCTTTAAACACACATTTAGCGTAATTATATAATAAATTTCAAAGTGAGGTTCAGGTTTAGAAAACTAAACCTGAATTTGTCCATTTTATTAATAATTAGCTGCAGTTCAGCCATATTTGTGTGCGTGCCCGAACGTTGTTTGATATGTTTTCCTTTTTAGTACAATTACAGGCCTCACAATGTATTATTTATATAAAAAAAATATATAATTTTACTTCCATTTTTCAATATCAACTTATAACAATTTAGAAACTTGTTTCTAAACAATATAAAGGAGCTCTTAACAATGAGAAGTATTTTAAAAAAAAATCTAAAAATCTAAGAGTAGCGAAATATATACCAGCTATCTATGGTATTTCTGCTGGCTAATTAAAAAAAAATAATAATAAAAATAAAAAAAACAAAACTAGAAACCAACAGAACAACATCACAATTTTTTTTTTTTTTTTTTTTTTTTTTTTTTTTAACTAAAATTTCTGGATTTTTTCCCTGCCTCTTCCTATGTCAATTCCTTCATAAAATTCTACAAGCAAGTATGAAACTATACAAATCTTTGCCCAGTCTTTCTTGGCATTTCATTCATGTTCAAACTATCAGTTTTACATTGAAAAATAAAATAACTTAATGAAAACATAATAACATGTAATTTACAATAAATAAAAAGTATTATTTTTGCAAGTATATCCATAATAAATAATGGAGAGTAATGTTTCCGCAATAAAAAAAATCTAATCTATTACAATCTACTCTAAATATATCATAATATTGGGGATGCGTTAATTATACAATAATGAAAAAAAAAAACCATTTATTAAACAAATGATAAAATATTTTACATATCCATGATCACATTGGAGGCTCTCCTGAACATTGATCATACAAATGCATTTTCTTACAGATGACTGATAACTTCGAAATGTAAAAATTCTACAATTGGTAGATTAAAGACAAATAGATAATATTGTCAATATATATATATTCAATAGATTCAGATGAAAATATTGCACTGAACTATACACAAAATAAAACGATTTTGTAAACATCTATATATCACTTTCTTATATACAAACAGCATATAAACAAAACAAATGAGAAATAGATACAAACCAGATTTGATTCCCACGATTTTGAAGACATTTAAGAATGTTTTAATACTAGTTTCTTTTTTTTTTTTTTTCCTCCCCATTAAGAGGTACAGCAGAATTTTTGAAAATTAATCAACTTAATTATAAGTTTAAAAACTTATGCAGAAAATATTAAAAGGATGTAGATTAAAGAACGTTTTTTTCTCACACATTATATATTTTTCTTTTTATCAAAATTAATAAAAGTAGCTATTTTTTAACAATTACTCTAAACATAACATTTTTCAAAAAAACATTTTTTCACATACCACAATACATAAATGATATAATTCTCAGAACAAAATATTATTTTAACTAATACAGTTACATATCATAAACAAATTTTCAGAATACCAAGAAGAAAAATTGACGAATCATTAACAGTAAAACTACTACGGGAAATGGATAAATGATTTCATTCTACAATTCTGAAACTAATTTTTTTCTTTTTTTAAAGGAATTTTTACAGAAAAAAAAAACGAAATTCGATTTCAACTTAACCTTTCTTTAATAAAACAAAATTTACATCCATCTTAAGGCTCCTGATAAAATTTCCGTTTATAAAAGATTTTCTAGATGTGTGAATAAGGAAAAAAATTCCAACACCTAGTAAAGATATGTACTTTAAAGTCTAACTAAACCAATAAAATTTATATAAGAGTATCCATGCATATAAATAAAATTTAAGTGAATCTGTACTGGTCTCAAAAATTGTTGAAAATACATTAATAATTTTCCCCATGTAGAACCCATAAAAGGTCACATGTTGCACTTTGTTTGAAAGTCAATATTTTAAAGGATACCATATAAAATTTTAACAAAGTTACAATTAAAGAGATGGTAAGACAGCATAGATAAAAAGAATGGTTGAACAATTTAAACTTTCAAAACACTTTTTAAGAATTTTCCTGTTTTCATTTAGCTTTTACATAATGGAATAAGAAAGATAGCATAAGATACAAAAGCCTTAGTAAAAGATTAAAAAGAAACTGATTTATTTAATAGCCATCAAATGTGGTATGCATTTGTATTAAGCAACATTTAAATTATGCATTGGAATAATGTTTATATTTAATAGGAATATTGTCTATATATACATAGTAATATTTTATAGCTCTAAAACTGTTTCATACATTAATGAACAAGAATCAGGAATTTGAGAAATATTTTTAATTATCAAAATCACAAAGATTTCAGAGATTCAGATATCAAAACTAGTAAAAAATGGAATAAAAGAATTTTTAAATGTCATGGGAATCATGTCAGAGTAGTATGAAATCAAAGTACATTTAAACAAAATTTAATAAGCACTCTGACCGATGGAGTAAATACGATTAAACTATTCAAAACATTTAACAAATCTAATGTCTCAAAGCTATACAATTTCAGCTGTAGGTCAGAAATACTATTTGGCCCTAGACTTAAATGACATCAAAGCAGAGGAATAAAAAAAATATTAAACAAAGAGAATGAGTTACTTATTATGAAATATACCTTACACATGTATATAATTTCTATATAAGTTCAGATAAAATATTTTAAAGTTACATCAATAGTACCAGTTTTCACATACAACAAACACTGACATTCCAAAAGCAGTACTAAATTTTAAAAATGTATGATTCAAACATTTACAGTTAAAAGTACAAGCAGCTGCCATGTCACAATTGTATAGATACAATATAAATATAGGCTGCACATGCTTACAGATTATAAGGGGAGAAAATTGTAAACTATACTGACAACATTCATTTTATTAACTATAAACTTTTTCCAAATTATGTAGTGGAATATCTACATAACTAAAGTAAATGTAATAAGTGTAATATTTTACTTTTTATAAAAATATTAACATTTTATTTATTTTATTTCCTCACATTCAAAAATATTTCTATCTGGAATAACTGCAACTTTTTTGCCATTCAAGAAATTTCTTTAGCAACATGTATACAGAAACAAATAAGGTAAAAAAAGTCTTAAATATAGATATTTATACAATTTCTTTTCAAGAAATATTTTTAAGTGAAAAACTCATTTAACAGTTGTGTAATATTGAAAAATGATTCTATTCATATTTTAACCATATAATTTAACTGATTCAAGTTTTGTAAAAGGTTCATATTTTTGGATGATGATAATCTTAATGAATCAAAAAAAATATAATGTTTAATTTTATGAAAAATAATGAGATTTTTTTATTACTTCGTATTTATTAAATTCTAAAATATTTTATGTTTTCTATATGATTTTTTTTTTTTTTTATTAATTATAAAAGATTTAGAAATATTTGCCAATAAATCAACATTTTTGGTCCTAAATATAAGATACACATTTTTTTTAATAGTTTATCATGTAATACCCTAATAATAACTACATTAAAAACAACTTTTTCAAGATTATGAGAATGTTACATTTTATATTTAAAAAAAAAAAAAAAAAAAAAAAAACATTAAAAAAAATTATTTAGTTAGTGTAATGCTACATTTTACAGCTGCAGGAAACAGTATAACATTTAATAGAATATAGATCTAATCAATATAACTTTTAAATTTATAAATGCTATTGATATGCTATGAGCTTTTGAAACTTTTATAAAACCTTGACAGAATTCAACACAAATTGAATTCATTCACCTTTAATCCAACCGTGTTAGTTTTGTATAAAATATATTTAATTTTTACCCATTTAAAAGCATAAATTGAATAGCTACCAATATACTTAACATTGGAATATATAGAGCAAGTCTTCCCACAAAAATATCATTAGAGGTATTACAATATCATTTTTATTCATTTTCATTCTTTTTACTTTTATAGTGTTTCGCATTACTTTAGCATCACCAAATTTTTAAAATCATTTTAAGAATAGATTTGTTATGTGTAGCTTCTTACTGCTCAATTCTTCACAAAAGAAAATAGGAAAAAAAGATAAAACCAAAAATTAATAGAAATGTACAATAAATTGAATATGTTAATTTTATAAAAAAAAAAATTTTCAATACTTTTGTACTTATTCTTGATAATTAAATTTAAATTTAGATGCTTTACAAAAAATTTTAAAAATCACCAAATAATTATAATACTGTTCAACTGCCAAAAGGAAGTTGAACATTATTGTAACTATTTGGGGATTATGTACGAAGAAATCATGTTTTACATTAAAAATAAAAAAATTTTTTGAGTAAACTGTTGAGTGGAATTGAACTTTTAGTGATTTTATTCTTTATTGAACTTTTATTTCATGATTTTTCAAACATAAAATAGCATACATAACATTTTCTTGTTTATTCCAAATACTCATTAAAAGATTAGCATAAAATATTTCGATATAATTTGAAAAAAAAAAAAAAAAAAATTATGGATTCAAGTTATTTCAATTTAATTGTTAAAGTTTTACTGTTTCATGTTGTTATGTAAAATATATAATAAAAGTGGCTTATTAAAAAAGGTAGCAAATTTTAAAAATTTCTTTTGAAGGAAACATTTGTGAGAATTTAAGTAAGTTAAGTATTTTTAAATTATTATAACTATATACAGCTGTTTATAATCATTATTGGAAATAATTTATTTTATCATATCCTAATTAAATCACATTAAAATAGAATTTTTTTAATAAAATGTAACACATTTAATTATTAAAAGTCAAAATTCAAAGAAGTTACACATGACAATCTAAACATCTTAGTGTGTGCCTAGAGTTTTGCATAAGGTTAAGTTAATGGACATAGTAATTTATATTTAGTGCCATATATATATTACAGAGACGTAGCTTTTTCCTCATCCTGGAACATACTTTTGTTGTCAAATACAGCAAATACTAGTGATTAAAGCCATTTAAATACACAGCACTGCTTCAAAGTTTGATCCTGCAATAGCACCTAATAGAAACATCAGTAACTTTAAAGCATGTGCAATATAAAGAACAAGAACAATTTAAATTATCTACGAGAAGCCCCAATGGTTAATTTTATTTACAACTCTCAAATAGAAAACAGATTCATTTATATCAGTTTCTTCTTAAAAAAGCACCTTTCTATGCCTAATATTTCTTTTAAAAGCACTTCTTAAGTAAAACTGCTTCGTAAGAATTAAGTCTAAAATAACTATAGCAATATGCCAGAAAGTGAATCAAATTGGTGGGATCACAAAAAATAATATCTAGTAGTTTCTAGACGGCATTTCTTGAATCATTAAGATACAAGCAAGCAATATCTGACAACCATGCTAAATAGAAATGCACTTGTGTAATCAAGACTTTAAAAAAAATATGTCTGTAAATTCCATGGCAGTTATAAAAGTCAGTGCCGAATGAAGAGTATGTGTTTCAGTACAAGTTAGGGATTGAGACAGTTGAGGAGCATTTTTATCTGAAGTTCTGTGTTGAATAGGAAAATTTTAATTGAAATCTGCATTAACATGAAATACTGCTTAAGATAATGAATGACTAAAATAATACTAAATATTTGACGCCATATTTGTGATAGAAAAGAAAACATACATACAAATAAAAATATCAAAATTAAAATACAGAGGAATCATATTAAATACACAAAACATGACAACTATTTCACTCAATCAGAAAAAAATAAATAAAGCTTATTGTAGAAGATTAGTAGTATTTGTGGTTCTGTGCAAATTCTTATTATATAATTCTCAAAATTTTTACAGAGCTTAACAAACAATTTAACTAATTAAAATTAGTTCCTTAGTTATTAAAAAGTTATTTACCTTTTAGAAAAAATATCTAACATTTTGATCTAAGTATTGCAGTTAAAGTTAAACATACTTAAAAAAAAATTATTTCACAAAAAAAAAAAAAAAACAGGAAAGTAATTTTAACACGAATTTTGAGTAATTTTAAATGGAATTATCATAATAATACTTAATTTTGGCAGGGTTACCAACATAATAAAACGTTTAAGTTGTAAAATGTAATCCTACTAGTTTTTAAATGTAACCTTTTTTACTTTAAAATTTATATGAATATATACACTCTCAAAAAATTAAATGTTAAGAATTTTAAAATAAAAAAAATTTTTTTTTAATATCCAGTTTTCAAAGATTTTAATATTTTATTTGTAAAAATTTTCTTTACATTTCATTCATTTTTTACATATACATAAAAAACTTCTCCAATCAATTCATAAAAT
The DNA here is from genome assembly GCA_021605095.1 of Caerostris extrusa. Lineage (NCBI taxonomy): Eukaryota > Metazoa > Arthropoda > Arachnida > Araneae > Araneidae > Caerostris > Caerostris extrusa. The sequence continues at coordinate 14,998 of BPLR01011019.1, read as the reverse complement.
AAAACAAATTTAATTAAAATTTAAATAAAACAATTTTTTATAAGGAACTTGATAAAATTCTAAAATACACATATAATATTCTAATTAAACAATTAAACACTTAAAGGAAAATTTAATAGTTTGAATTTCTTTTGAAATGCAAAATTAACTATAAAAGTTAACACTTATGAAACAAATCTGTATAAACAAAAAAAAAAAAAAAAAAAAAAAAAATCAAAAATCAACATCCATATATAAAAATATTTCAAATCTAATAACATTCAAGGAATTCAGAACATAAATGCAAATGAAATAAATATCACACAAATGATATACACCAAAATTATATTAAAAATACCTACGTTAAACATTTTTACTAATTGTTCTTTAATTTTTATAAAGAATCTAATAAATTAAGTTCTGGTGACTTTAATGAATAACTGAATTTAATAAGTTAAATTCAGGTACTTATTTAATGAATGCATTTTTAAAAATAACTGACATGAGTATCTTAATTAATATTCCATGCATTAGAATATTATGATTCGCCATTTACATACAGTATTCATACATATTTAATTAATTTATTAAATAAAAATAATAAAGTATAAAATATTACAAATCAAAAACTATATTAAACATTATTTTAAATAACTAAAATTTATATAAGCATCATTTTGTAAGTCTTATTCCTATAATTTTAAATTTCAATAAATAAAAATAAAATTTTATCAAATCATTTGAAATGAATAATGCAAAAACAACATTTTGTACAATAAGAGAACCTTTCAGTAGATAAAATTTAACATTCTATTATCCACAAGAAAATCTGTCAAAACATGATAGAAAAAATGTCAATCAAATTTAGTCCAAAGTAAAACAACATCTTTAATATCATACAAATAAAATTTATTGATTTTCAATCTGATGAAATGTTTTAAAAATCAGGACTAAATTATATTAAAATTCTAATTTCTCGTTTAGGCGAAAGAATTTCTAACAAATATAAGTAAGCAATAAAGAAAACTCCAATTACTTATTATTGATTTTAAATTTGTATAAAATTTTTTAAATTACACATTTGTATTGTCTCAAATTTATGATATAAATAAAATTAAGTTACACATCAACAGTGTACAGCTTTTGACAACACATCAACAGTGTACAGCTTTTGAAAGTAGCACATCTTATATTTTGTGATTTATATTAGAATAATGTATAATATTCATGGCCAAATTTCATTTTAACATGCATTTTTAAAATACTGTTTTTGCATAATATGGATTTCTAAAATCAAGTACACATCATACACTGCACAGGGATGAAATATTGCACATTGCATAGTATCAGGATTTCAGAATAAGGTACTTGGGTGCTGTACATCTGTAAAATACATGTACAATTACTGAATTAAACAATTTCATTTACTGATATTAAATCAAATATCAAAACAAAATAAATTTTGTCATAATACAAATTTAAATTTAAAAACAGCTTTTCATTATGGCTCATACTGAATATGGGTATTAAATACTAACTTATACTTGTGGAAGCCCAAGTAGAATATGGTCACATACTGACATTATGAATAAGAATCATTAAGGACATTGTTAAATGAATTTGATAATTATTTCTGGATATTTAAATTTGTTTTTTTCTAAAAAAAAAATTATTTATTTATAGTTCAAGAATAGTTTAAAAAAACTATTAACTTTTTGTGAAAATCTATATTGTGGTTAGCCATATTAATATGAAACCACCATTATGACAAAAAGAAATAAATTTTTGAAGCAACTTATTGTAGCAGCTATTTAAAGAATGATGTGTATTATCACTAATAAAAAAAGTAAATTTATTGATTCAGAATTTGAAATAATTTGAATCATTGTTGAAATTTACAGGTTAAGGTTCAGTAAAATGGACGATTTCACTGTACATCTTCTTAAAAAAAAATCACTAACAAATTATTTCCAAGTGGTTATTAAATTTGACTTTTTTTCAGAAAATTACTTAAAAAATCAAATATTAATTTTAATTAGATTGAAAACTGCGGCAATACAAATTCCTGAAAGTAGGATGTCATTTTTTTCACATCTATCACAGCGAAAAAATATGAACTTTTTGAATTATTAAGAAAAGTAAAATAAAGTTTACTTTTATAATTTCCCTGTTTTTATAGTTATTTAAGTTTAAAATTTTATAATTAAATTGGTGCAAAATGATGCTCATTTTTTTTCTTCTCAGATAAAATGTCATCAGGTTTTAAGTTTACACCTAGTACTCACGCAAAAAATTGAGTGCTATTGACAGCGAGATTTGTTTGGGTTTTAGCTCTACGGTCATCTTGTGTGCAGTTTAGACTAATTAGACAGGAACCTACAGTTTAAAATGGATTCCGAACCACTACAAACACCCATGGCACCTCCAGGTCGCGAACCCGAAGCCTGTGGTACCGAGCGCCAGAGCTGCTACAATAAGTTGCTTCGCCTAGCCACTCGGTTTGACAGCGAGAATACAATTTCTACAAAGTATTAAAATTTGTCACGAGATAATTATTAGAACATGCAGTTTTTCTAAAAACTCTCCATGATTTAAAAGAATTTCTATGCACATAGAATATATCTATGTGCATAGAAATTGTATATAACTTTAGAAGGTAAAGTTGTTAAATTTTAATTTTAGCGCAGTAGATTTCGTTAGAGTTTCTACAATATTTGAAATTGAATTGTGGATCGTTTATAGTTTTGTTAACAAAAAATTACTGTTTTAATATTTTTTTTTAAATTTAACTATATTGTAACTTTTCTAAAAATATTATAGTTAACAATTTAATAATCCCACCTTGATACAGAATTATTTATATGACTTTTTAACTATTACTGAAAATGCACTTAAGTATGCACACACACATGTGATTAGTAAAATATAGGAAGTAATAAACGATCTGAAAATGTACAATTCTACATTTATCACTTACACATATTAAAAGCAGAATTTCAGTGCATCGATCTTCTTGGGGGTAGATTTGTTTCACATTTCAATCTTCCAATTTTCATATTAATTTTCCTACACAAGTCTGAAGATAAAAATTATATTATATATGCATTAAATATATATCAAATCTAACAAAATGTATAGAGTTGCAATGGAAATTAATTTCACATATTAATTGAATGCTATTAGTTAAATTATTACTGATAATATTTTATTTAATTTTACTAAATGTTTATCTGCAATAACAGAATATAATATGTAACACTACATGCATACTTGTTAAAATGGTAAGTATTTATCAAATGCTGAAATAATTAAAAGAAAATATGAAATTGATATTCTAAAGCTTTCCTTAAAAATAGTGAAATAATTTAAAACTTTAGAATATAAGATTTACTTTTAAAAAAAAACTGCAGCAGCTTCTTGATCAGACTCCCTAGATTTTGCCCATTTACTTCTAGAATTTGGTCACCTTCCATGAGTGATCCATCTAAATCAGCAATTCCACCTTTGATCTATACAAATTCAAAGGAGCAATTAAAACCAAATTACACATTCTAAGGAATACAACCAATAAATGAACTTGACTGTAAAAATAATAATAAAAGTGGTATAAATTGATATAATTTATATATAATTCATCTTCAGTGGTATAAATTTATCTTCACATGAGATGAAAGATGATAATTTGAGAATGAAAGAAATTTAGGTGAGAAGGTATTTTAAGAGAGAATTTTTATTTTAATTGTCAAAATTAGAAAATCAATTGTTATTGCGTTTTGAAAGCCAAAATAAAATAATAATGAAATATCAATAGTGTCTAAAGCTAAGTTTGTTTCTTAAATATTAATAACAATTTTCTAATCACAAAATATGCTGGCAATTTAAAAATCAATTAAACAGATATAGTTAACTTATACAGATGAGAAAAATTCAACTTACTACTTCTGAAATGTATACTCCTGAGCATTACTTTTTTTTTACCAACAATAGTAAGACCCAAACCACGACCTGGTTTTTTATATAACTCCACAGAAAATTCGGCCATGGACAAACTTTCGGATTCAGCATTCTCTTTATGTCTATAAATACGGATCTTAACATTAGGAACAGAATGCCTAAGATAATTTATGGCTTCCTGATGAGTAGCATGCCTTACATCATGATCATTAACCTAAAAAATAAATGCATTTGAAATAAACTGCATTATATTTACATTAAAATAAAGCTAAAGAAAATCTTGTAAGTATTAAATACCTCTAAGATCTGGTCACCAGGTTTAAGTCTTCCATCTTGAGCAACAGCTCCACTAGCATAAATTTCATGTATTACAATGCAGCCCTATATGAAAAAAGATACATACTGAATTCTACAAAAATATTTACATGTTGTTTATTAATATTAAAAAAGAATTTTAATTGTGAGTACTACCAAAATTTTGCACTCTACAGATCAAATTTTTGAAACTGTGGATGAAACAAGTAGACTCCCACCACACACACATCACCTTTCTAACAAAATGGCACCATAAAATTTGAAAGAAAACATCATATGATCCACACCATGTTGTTTTTACCATTGCAAACAGAAATTATATGAACTTTTTAAGCCTGTTTATTTCATAGACCATAAATAAACAATTTTGGAAAATGGAAGTAAACATTTTTGGAAAGGTTTTTTTCCACAAAATTTTATAATGAAAATTAAGGAATAATAATAAATTATGCTTTTTTTCAAAGAGAAAAAGGGGAATAAATAAAATGCTTTAGAAGGATTTAAAAATAATTTTTTGAATAATTTTAAACCACTTCATGGACGTTAGCAGATGTATACGATTAGATTTTTTTTTTTTTTTTTTTTAAATCAAAATTACTCCTAATGAAAAAAAAAAGTTCCCTCTGCCCAAGAGAATTTTTCCTTTTTGGAAGGAAGAGATATATCCAACATCCACAATCTTGGGGTTATAATTGTGAGCATTAGTATCAAGCAAACAGAACTTTAAATGAGTTCACTTTAAAAAATTTATACTTGAGGAGATTAATTTATGTGACAATCTATTACCAAAGGTTAAGCTAAAGAATAAGCTGCCTTCCCAATTTTAGAAAAAAATTTTATTAATGAATAATAGTTATAAAAATAATTTATAGTTAGTTTAGTTAAAAATAATACATAATTATTTCTTAATGCCAATAAAAGTACAATAAACTATTTAAAATTACAGAATACTTACAATAGGTGTATCTGATCCACCAACTATTCCCAAACCAAGACCATTTTTTTCTCGATGTATGTCTATGACCATTTCCTTTCCCACTTGATCTAATTGCACACAAGGATCAGAGAATTCCACTGGTGGAGGAATAGGACATGCTGGTAGATTTGGTGAAGGAGAAGAGCTGTTCGGTGAAGGAGTTGGGCAGAGAGAGGAAGGAGTAGAACCTTAAAAAATATATATCAGAAGACTTATAAAAAATTATTCATAAATGCAAAATTTCACAATTTTAAAGGAAATGATGAAAGGTCATTCATAATATTTTGAAGCTTAATATTTTTCTCTTAACAGTTGAACTTGCAGTTTTAATAACAATTGGTGAAATTTTATGCAAAAATATCACATTCCACAAATAGTTTCAATATAATAATAGTATTACAGATAAATTACAATAAAATTAATTTTTAATTAACTTAAATTAATTATAATTAAGTTAAGAATACATAGTCTGAATATCCTAAAGAAAATATATGAATTTAATTTACATTCAATTTAAAGTCAATAATTAGAGGCTATGTGTTTGCAATACAAAAACAATTGTTTAACCCTTTTTTTTTTTCATTTATTAATTCTAAATAGAAAAACTAAATTAAGATTATTTAAGTGGCATAACTTATCTTACTTTTCCGTCGAGCATCACTTTCAGGTAATAATCCTAAGCTGTTTCTAGGCCTTTTATCATGATTTATATCATTGTGCACAGGACTTGAAGCAGGTTTCTGAGAGTTTACCACTAAAAATGTCATCGGTCCATCTTCATTTTTTTAACACAGAAGCAGCCTAAAAAAAAAAAAATATTAAAAAAACTATTATAAAATTAACTTGTATAAAATTTTTATTGTTAATAGTTCTCTGAAATAAAACATAAAAAAAAAACATACCAATTCATAATCAGCACCAATTAGTTTTGTCTTGTTAACAGCTAATATCATATCTCCTACACTCAAACCAGACTGGAAAAAAAAAATAACACAAAATTTTATAAAAAAAAATATATATATATATATATATAAATTTTTCAAAACAAAAGATTTTATTTATTTTTAAAGAACAAATATATTTAAATATTAAAAATTGAATTGAAAGTTAACAGTTAACAAATAAATTTTTAAAATTCAAATTCAAAACATAAAATTAATTAAAAAGTATTAATAAAACATAAAATCTCATTTCTTTGAAATAAATTTTAAATTTGAACTTACTTTTTCAGCAGGACTGTCTTTTGTAAATCAGAGATGAAAATTCCTCGCCCAATTCAACATGTTTGCCTTCCAATATCATTATCCCTAAACCATGCTCACCCTACAACAAAAATAATGAAACATTCACAACATTTTTATATTTAATTAAAATTAAGATAATTATTAACTAATAAAATTTTTATAACTGCACAAAAATTGCAAAATAAAAAATGGAACTTGATAATAAAATGTTCTCATCAAACTTTAAAAATAAAATTACTTTAATTTACATAATAAATATTTTCAAGATAATATCTGAATAATTACAAGAAAATAAAGATAACTTATATTAAAGTTATAATATTTAGTAGTTAGAATAAATTTTAAAGATATGAAGTTTTATCTTAATATTTTGGATTTTCTTTTCATCACTGAATTTTACATTTTAAATAATAATTAAAATTAAATTTATTAGTTTTTTTTATTTTAGAATACTTTTTTAATTCCACACTTATAAAAAATTTTAATTATAATAAAAATACATTCTTTAAAAGTTCAAGTAATGCAATCAATATATACATGTACTTTATTTATTTAACTTAAATATTGAAAATCAGGCACATACTTTTAAGTGCCACATATTTATTTGCAATAATTAATTTACAATTACGCAGCTTGAATTTCACAGAATTAAAAATAAATTAATACTTTGTACTAAAAGTAGAAATTCTACAAATTCATATTTTAATTTCATCCACAAAAAAATAAACTTAGTCTCATAAACTATAAAAATAATTGTATGAAATTGTAATTTCACTACAGATGCATATAACAGGCAAAGATGTAGAAAACATAAATTCTAAAAAAATGTTTTTTGATTTCAAAATATCTAATGAATGAATCATTTGATGGCTCTTTTTAATAGCTTTTAAAATCAAACTTAAGTTCCTATAATTTGAAGGCTAAAATGGCAAACAAACTTAATATACAATTTAAAAAGGTTTAAAGATTTATCCATATTTCAGTAATAAGTATTCAAAATTATTTTTTTTACAAATTATTAAAAGCAGAATAATACCTTCTTTGTGGTAACAGTCCGCACACCTGGATGTGATGCTATTAAATCTTCAATTTTCTGTTTAAAAAGATGTAGAATAGGTTAAATACTTAAAAAAAATTAATTTCCTGTTTGTCATCTATAAAAATATCTTAACAACATTATGTTTATTTAGTAGATGTATTGTATACATCCTTAGTAAATTAGTTATTTGAATTTGATAAAATTATTAACTGACAATAATTCTATTAATAATCAAGATATTTTAGTACAGTTTCCTAAAAACAATTCGCTTATCTTTAATGAAAAGATGAATTAGGAATGAGATATGAAACTAAAGAATTTTTTTAAACATAATGAATAATGACACTTCTATATAAAAATATTATGCCAAAGAAATCTTATTTCCTTACACTTGCTTTAACCTTTCAGAAGGAAGAATATATTATCCCAAAATAACTGCATTTCTTTACAAAGAATTATGAAAAAATTTGATTTACATATTGTATTATTTACCTCATTTTCCAAATCAACTGGGAAATGTGTAATTGGTTTCACTGCCATATCATCAACACTATTTTCTCTCCTAAAATACAAAACATGTAAATAAGTTTGCACAATTAATAGATAGTTTAAAATACCACAATTAATGTATAACACAATTTAAATAACACAGTTTTCAAATTTCAAAAATATTATAATCATAAAATTACAAGACTTCCCCATTAGTAATGATTATGTGAGTTTATTACAATTTTTAGTATAGTTATTTAATAGAAAATTTTATACTATATAATTGCAACAATTAAGAAAAATTCATTGATTTCAGCAATTAAAATTTTCTCTACAATGATATTTTATATAAATAGCTTTTTGCTGTAAATAAATTAGAAATTAACCTCAATAAGTCTAAAATATAAAAAAAAATTAGGTTTAATTAAAACACCAAAAATTTCTTAGAATATAAAATATAGCATACAGAATTTAGTTGCATTTAGAATGCACTAATAATATGTAAATTAAAAATAAACTTACCTAAGAACAACAAATTTGCAAGTGGGTGTCATAATACCTCTAATAACTGCAGAAACATTTAAATGGCATCTGTTGAATAAAACCATTCCATTAACCTAAATAATCAGAAAAACAAGAAATTAATAATTCGATGTAAAAAATACGAAGGAATTTTTTAGGGAAAATGAACTAGCTTTTGATTAAAACAAAATAATGCATTATGTGTAGCCTCAAAACCTATGGCTATTTAAAAAGTAAAAACTTTATAAGTTTGTAAATTAAAAAAAAAAAAAGAAAAGAATTGTAATTATTTTTGCCTTAATCATCTGATTATTTATCATTTGTTTGCCTTAGTCATCTGATAATATACCATATTCTGAATTCCTTTGATTAATCAAACATTGTTCTTAAATTATAAAACATTTTAAAAATCAAGGGCATGGGAGCATAAAAAATAACTAGTAGCAGTTCAATATTAAAAAAAAATTATCTACTGATTTGATATTAAGCCTGAAGACATTATAGACAATATATTGACAAAAAACAATAACACAAATGTAATACTTTTTTCTGAAAAAAATAATGAATGTCTACTATTAATTGGCAGTCACCTTCTTCAATTTTTTTTTTGTAACATCTCAAATTATTAAAGATGCTCATACCAAAACATCTTCAAAAATTAAACATTAAAAGGGAAGGGTTTGAAAATTTTTTAAAAATAAACAAAATCAAAGATATTTCTTATCATTGGCGAATTTTTAATATTTTTGAATATGAGTGTAAAAGAAGTATAAAACAAGTATTTTAACATAAGGGGAAAAAATTATAATTTACTTAAAATAATAAAATCGATAAATGATAAAGAAAAAAAGAATGATTAATGAAATCATATGAAAAAATTTCAAACCTCTAATAGTTCATCTCCAACTTGAAAAACATCCATCTTGGCTGCTTTTACCATTTGGGTGTAACCCACACACAAAAAAGAACTCATTTTAGAACGATTTTTATTTCCAGCCAAACTAAGACCTAAACCATTAGCACCTTTTTCAACTTCTATAAGCATCACAATACCCTTCATATCACCGTATTTTTCTGAACTTTTTCTGAAGAAGTAAAAAATTACAATATTTTAAAAATTGTATTTTTGTTAAAACTATTAATATTCTAGATCTATAATGAAGTAACAACAGTATAATTATATGACATCTTGGATAAACAAAAGATAGACAAATCATATTATTTTCCTTTATCAAACATTTGGTAAAAATTATGATCTGAGTACCAGTTAAATTTAAAGTGTTTCTTATGTAACCATATGAGACAATAAAAATGTTTATAAAATAACAGTTTTAATAGCAGAGAAAGAACAAATTTAACTCTTTTGAATCTTAAATAAAATTATCTGAAACATTCTTTAGAAAAATATTAAACATCACCACACATATAATTTACAAAAAAAAAAAATTACTTCAGTATTTCTATACACTTGAAAACATGACAATTTTGAAAACTAAACAATTTTTTTTTGGATTTGTACTTCAGTGCCCCAATTTAAATTAAACACTTTTAATCATATAAAAAAAAGCCTTATAAAGTATTTGTCATGGAACTGCTCGTTATTTTTTTATATATATAATTTGGCATTTGGCCTTCATCAAAAATTCATAACCAAATTTTTGTTCAAAATTCCTCCTATTAGAATTTTAATAAAATATTTTCAGAGTTAACACTTGAATAGCTGCAAGACCTGTACTTTTTTTTGTACACAGCAAATATTTTCTCCCATTTAACATTGCTGAAAGATATAGTTAAAAATATTTTATAAAGTTTTTTTAGCCCAATCTTCCCCTCATATCTTATTATTTAATCAGAAATTTTGCTTGAAATCAAAATTTAATAATTTGCATATTGTATGGCCCAATCATATAAGTTAGTTACTGTAGTTCTGTGTATTTGTGTATATAATTTACTTTTCATGTTTGGTTCCAAAACAAATAAAATAGATTATATTATAAAATCAATCAATGTAAAGATTGTGTTTGCTTTAGAAAATGTAAGCAACAAAAAAATTTAAAAGACATTACTGTTTGTATATCCAAAGTCATCTTCTTCTTCATTATCATCAAAGACCTTCAAATAACCAGCACTGTTTCGATCAATCTAAAAAGAAGTTATTTTTAAAATAAGCATCAAATTGTTTGAATATTAATTAAAATAATTATTCTTGCATATGATCATCCATTAACAGAATTAATTTCAAGAAATTATAAACTGATATAAAAAAGAAATGGATTGTGAGGTAACTAAGTATTTATAGGAGTTAATTTCAATTTGTACAAAGGACCTTGCTAAAGAAATTTGGTTATTGGTTATATTTTAAATCAGCAAAAAAAAAAAAAAAAAAAAAAAGTTTATATATAAACACTTTTAAAAGTCATAGAATTAAAAGAAAATATAAATAAGCAAAGGTTTAGGAAATATAATGTATGAAACTAGTAGACATTTGATTTTGCATGCAAATTGCTTTATATTAATGAATAACATAAAAAATTAATATTACCTCTAAATTATTAAGACATACAATAAACTTTAAAGTGCAATATACATGTAAATTATATTTGGGAACCATCTACATTGATAGTGCTATTTATACAACAAGAAAAATTCTTCTATAGAAAAATATAGTTGTTCAAGACAATGCAGATTTATAGTAAAAAAAAAACATTGAATAGCATCTTCAAAAATTATTATTCAACGACTTACTAAGTTTAATTAATTTTCCAATACTCATTTTGTGATATCTTTTATTTTGATCAAATTTTTAAAATAATGATTTATAATGAATAATAATATATTTGCTTGGGTGTCTTTTACAATTAGAATAATAATCCTAAATGCAGGAGTGGGAAAAATTTTTCTTTTCTCTCTTGCTTTCCATTTAACTATATCCATTTGTCTAAAAATTTACGGTTCTTACTAATTGTTCAATCCCTGAATTTGTTTCGACCTTTTGTAATTTTCTTAACTATTTAAATTTATTGATTTTTATGGCTTTGAATATGTGAAATATACATAAATTTCTTCTTAAAGACTTGCTAAAAACGTGATGAAAAAAAGGGACCTTTAAAAGTTGGAAAAGAAATGAGATTGAACAAGCATGATGGCTTTATTATTTTGGCTACAAGGGAAAAGTTGTTGTTTTCTATAAAGGAAATGAGATCCCAATAGCTGCCAAAAATAATGAAAGTTTTGAAAGAACTGTCTACTATTAACATTAGAATAATTAGAAAGTTAATAAATTACATCGGTTTGGTTTCTGAAAATGAAATAGATTAATAAATTACATCGGTTTGGTTTTTAAAAAAATGAATAGATTAATATATTCATTTGTGAAATTAGATGGAATGATAGACAAGAAATTGACAACAACTGGCTATAAGAAAGTTCCACTGATTTCAAGTCTATAGAAATTGTAAATTAATAAAATTTAAATGAAATAGAAATTTAGCACCTAATATAAAACATTTTATCTGTTTTATAACATACATATTAATTCAATGTATAAACCCAATTAAAAATTCAAATCTAGGAAATTTAGATTAAAATATAAAATGAGCTGCAATAAAATCAAATTTTCCATAATTATATTTTTAAAATTTTAAATAATATAATGACATGGTGAAACCTATAGTAAATATAGTACTACAAGTTTTGGTATTTGATGTATATTTTTTTTATAAAATACTGAAATTAAAAATTAAGTATCACAAAGAATAAAAATTAAGCATCACAAATCGACAATCAGGTGCTGGGAGTGGGTATAATCTGTTTCTCCCATGTGATATGCTGGTAAAGAACTGTGCAAATCAGTTACATGAAAAGTATTCCAGGAAAAAAAACAATGCCCTATCTTTTATGTATAGCATGCCTCTTTCATCATGTACATAAATAAAACATCAGAATCTTTTGATGTACCACACAAAAAATTTATTTCATTTAAAAGTATTAATTATTTCAAATATGCTCCTTTTCTAGAATTTAAAACAATTTTCTACATATATATGGTTTAAAAAGCAAAATATAGCAACTAAAAATTTATTTTTATGTCTGAAAACTAACATCAAGATTTTTATATTAGAAACATATTTATATTTCTATACAATTTAATAACAATCACAACAACAAAAGTTAATACTTAAAAGAAAAATGTTCTTTTCTTTTAAGTATTAATTTTGTTTTGATATTAAATGTTATTTTTATCAATACAAAGTACATATATTTTCCGAAGAATTATTCATAATTGTAGTAGTCAGAACAAAATATTTTATTAAAAAAGAAAAAAATTCAACTCATAAAAAGAAAGAACACTAATAGCATTTTCAATGAAATATTTCTATTCAAGAAAAACTTTTCTCAAAAAATGAATATTAGAGAGTAAATAAGAGAAATGAAGTTTTTATAAAGGTTGGTTCGTTATTCTATAGTAAAAATAAAAGTAAACATAGTTTTAATAGTAAATGAAGTCTTATTTACAGTTGAAATATTGAAAAATTTTATATATAATTTATGGATGAATGTTTAAAATCTTAATTAAGACCTGCATGTAAAATAAATTTTTAATCAACCTAGTTATGAACAATTTGTGATTTTGAATGGTTAATAACGTTTTCCATTACATTTAATAACAGACTCTACTTTCATAACAGGAAGTCAACTAGGAAGATGGTATTCAGAAATTTCTAAGAAGCTGATAAGTTAGTGTGTTCAGAGAATTACTACTGGAGGGCAATGTCCTTTCTTCAATTGCAAAAATTAACCCAAGGCATTAACCCTCTAAAAAAGAAACTTTTGCTGAGAATTTTAAACAATTTGTATGACAAAAAATGCACCTTATGGTCAATTTTAGTATTTATTCAAAATGATGTATGTGGCATATGAATGCGTTTCCTTCAAATCAAAGTGTCAGATTTTTGACAGATGCAACTTTTTACTCATCTGTAACATATTGTATAGAACCAAATAAGATTATCTCAAAAATATAATAAATGTCTTTTTTTAATTTAAAATAAAATAGGCCTTTCTTGTATCCATTTTTATTAAATCAAAATCATATCAAAAGATTAAAAGCAGGAATCTCAAGAACTTATTTCAAAGTAAAAAAAAAAAAAAAAATGAATATAAATAAGAATTTTGCAAACAAATTTTAATTTTTATTTGAAATGAACAATTAAAATTTTAAGAAGAACATAATCACAAAAACTTCATACGATAACATTATGATTTCAAGAAAATTTTTAAAAAATTTTTTTGAAAATTTTCTTCTGTGGTTAAAACCAGTTGTTTGGCAACATATATTGGCCACTGATTCCATGGCAATAATAGTAATTAAATTTGGCATTTTTTTATTTTTAATGATTAAAATTTAAAAAAATTAAAAACTTTGACCACAAAAAAGGAAATTCAACATGACATACCTCCACTCCTCTTGATGTATAGACTTTTCCTTGAAAATCTGTTTCTAGTTCTTCTGCTAAGTCTTCGTCTTCAGACATAGATCGTTGTTTTTAATTTTTCAGCATGAAATGATGCATGAGGACTTCAGTGGCGTTGAAGGTTCTCTAGAGGAAGGACTTTGTGTTGCGCTATCATTGGCAGAAGGAAACTATATTGTGAGAAATAAAATGCTGCACATATAATTTCATCCCTAAGAAAAATTAATTTTTATGTAATCAAATTATCTAAAAAAATGTGGAAAATAAAATTGTACTTGCCCAAGGCACTAAACTTTGCACTGTGAGTTTAATAGGATTTTCAGAGTTTTGAATAATTTCAATAGCCTTCTTATAAGGATGCATTTTGCAAATCAACATCATTAACCTAAAAAGATATTAAAATCAAGAAAGAGGGAAATATGGCTTATTTAGAAAGTACAACAAAAATAGTTAGATTTATTAACTTTTAAAAATATAAATACATGACATATTTTAATATTGCAGTATAATAAATAGGTACAATTTTTTTTTTTTCTTCTCCTTAAGAATTAAAGCCTGCTACATGCCAGCTGTATGTTCAAATTTCTATCGTCTAACCCTATCTGGCGCCAATTGCTCTCCATCAGTTAACTCAAGTAATTTTAGATCTTTTTAGACAAAAGAAACATATAAAGTAGACTTTTCAATGCTTCACTTTTAAATAATGTTCTTATATTCCATGTCCCTAATTTCAAGTCTGATTTAGTACCAGGTTGTCAGAAAAGTGTCAGTCAGATTATTCCTTTCGAGATTTCTAAATCATTTATTTTTACAACATAGAACATCATTTATTTTAACATCATAGATTTTTACAAGGTATGGGGATGAAAAGCATACTGTGCTTAACTTCCAGAGTAATACGGCGCATTGTACTGACATGTATGAGTATGGAGGTGCAATTAATCGTGTGTGTGTTAAGAGGAGCTGTTAAAAAGCAAAATTTAGCGATTCAAAACGACTATGAAAG
>BPLR01011018.1:0-27673 GCA_021605095.1 Caerostris extrusa | reverse complement strand
GTATTAAAAATTTTCAATGTTGTATTTTTATTCCATTCGATTACTCATACACATATTGAACATCCTCAACATCGTTCAAATATTTTTTCTGAAAAAAAAAAAAGAATTCCTAAACCTTCACTATAATGGTTTTATTCAGTTTTAAAGAGCAAAGATACTTTCAGGACATCTTTATTTAAACTATTTATAATATTGTGTCCACAGAACGAAAGTTTCTACAGAATAATCAAAAAAAGGCTCATTTCAACTAATGAGAAACTTGAATCATAAAGCTGCAGTCACAAATTTATTTTTGATGTACATTAACAAGAAAATAGCTTTTCTGACTCAATATTGATCTTTGTTTTTGATCAACTTTTCGAAAGTGTTCCCGTAAAATGTCGCACTTAGGGATTGCAATACCGGTATACCGGGATACCGAATACCGGTATTTTTGAGCTATTTAACAATTATACCTGTGTGCAATTTTGAGCTTATTTGTGATACCGGTATTCCTGGTTTAAATACACGTTTCATTGTTTACTGAAATTTAGGAATTATCTGTGAAAGTCTTATTCAAAATTTAATCTGAAAACTAGAAAGTCTTATTTATAAAAACAAGGTTGTAGTTTGAAGAAAGTGTGTAATATTTCGATATTTTTAATTGGTGAGTTTGTTATTCACATTGTATTTGCATATCAGACTTTGGGGGTTCAAAATATTTTCAGATTTATTATATATATATACTCATAAATAATACCGCGCTATTAATGAATAATAATCAAACTTGTAATCGCCCTGCCCGAAGGCAAACAATCACTTAATAATGAATAAGGATGACTTTAAAGAACATAAAAATCAGCTGATAATACTGTTTGGTTTCATTATTTTATATAATGAATATATGGCACAATGTAAAAAGATGTTCAAGAGTTATTAAGGAGATGGAGGAAATACAAGCAGTCCATACACGATCAAAAACGAAACATATTAACAAATTTGTTAAAGGAAAAGAATCTAATTGCGATGAAGATACAAACTTAAGTTTTTAAGCTTATAGCGATGAAGATACAAACTTAAACACAGTTTCAAACCATAAGACATCAGGGATTTTAGATTATTTTGAAAAAAAAAAAAAAAGATAGTTTGGATGAAATTACTTATAGTAAATGACAGCAATAGATGGTTTGCCATTCCAAGTGTTTTTTGTGATATTTACATTCTCTAAAAAACTGGCGAATAAAACAAAACACCTGTAGAACTTTCTTTTTCTTTTTGTAAAATTTCTACACAGGTTTAAAAACAGGTATCCCAGTATTAAGATCTAAAAAATACCGAATATCGGTATTGTGGTGTCCGATATTGCAATCCCACCCTAATCGCACTCACTTTGTTCTCTCTCGTTTTGTGATTGTTGTGCATCAGCAAAACGGAAAGTTATAAGCAAAAAATATTTCAAGAAGCAATGTTAAGTATATATAGCAATTTAATCATTGTTTTTTTGAATTTATATTACTTTTATGTTGGTTTAGTGTCAAAATATAAACCTATATCGGTGTTTTCCTCCCTACACATTGGCAAGTCATCGGCCTCGAGATTCTCACCCAAGAGAAGGTACAGTGCAACCATGCATACGAATTAAGGAGCCGTTTAGTTGGATTACAATTTCCCGGAGAGGAAGCATATTTCGCGATCTGGGCGTAACTCGATGAGTTTTAGAGTATCGCCTTAGAAGTGGAATCCTTCATCAAATCTATAATGTCTGTCTTTAAAAATTTATTAATTATTGTATTTCTCTAATTGCATATGTGTCTAGAGATTGCTTTCTATATATTTGCTTGTAAATAAAGCTGTGAGTTCTCCAACATGTGCCCTCATAGCAACACCCAATTGTACAATCAGGTTGCCAAACCTGCACACTACAAGCCTTAATTAATTTTTTTGTAAATTAACATAGCGGTGGCATGGATACTTTGTAAGTGGTTTGGAATCAGAAATTCAACTGTAGGTCTTGGTCTAGTTAGCCTAAACTGTGCACAAAATGACTGACCCTAGAGCGACAAACTAAATCTGTGAAATCAACGAATTTTTATCTTAAACCCTTTTGTAAACAGAAATTTTCATAAAATATTTTTAAATTTAACAGAAGTATTCTAATAAAGAGACTATGTATGGAATGCAAATATATTTTAAAAGTATTTTTAAATAAATGTCTTCAATATTGTAAATAGTGGAAATGAATTTTCTAAAAATGTAAAATATCTACTAATATAACCATATAAATAGATACAAAATTAGTCAAACCATCTTTTAATAAACTCACATTGAAATTGGCATTTTTTTAATCTAATACTCACAAAAACCTTTTTTTAATTCTTAATAATGAGAATTTTATCATTATACACCAAATATCAAAATAATTATTTTTCACCTTTTATGGAAATTTACACGCACACCAAAAATATAGAATTACATTTTAAGAAGCATAACTATTACTAACCGACATTTCCAGTATGGTTTAGCACAAACTATTAAGAATAAGTTGAAATGGCACCAACGGCTTCTCCTGGGGTACATTGAGTAAAGAGAATTCTGATACTGTGGGAATTCCATAGAATCGATGCGGATTGAAATCGTAATAAAATGTATCATATTGTGGAAATCAGTAATGGGCACAAGAGCCAGAAGTTTTTGAGCACAGGTTCTCGAGATTTTTCAAAATGGTTCATTTTGTTTTCGTTTACTATACAAGTTATTCCAAATGTTTGATGACATTTTTGACCTAAATATTATGGTAATAATGAAACATTTGATATTCTTTGTTATATTTTCAAATATGTAGTATTTTTAAATTTGAATAACTATCTTAAGATAGTAAAGTTCTTAAAAAGGTAATATGCAAAGAAATTCTCCATTAATTTACCGCATCTACTCCCCACCCACCCTCTCCCGAAAAAAAATTATTATTTAGTTGAATATGCATTATTCGATGTAAGGAAGTTGATAATGATTTAATGCTTTATGTTGAAGGATGCGTACTTTTTTAATTTATAATAAAAAGATATGATTTATCATCTTGTTATGTTTTGTATTGTGATTTACATCATGTTTGTATTTGTTTCTCCTTTTGTCCTCTTTTATCTGATCATCATTCTTTAATTGCAGTAGAACGTCACCAAAACCACCTCTTTTAAGAAATTATCACATTTGCACTTTGCCACAAAAGTGGCGATTTGTGTATTTTCTAGGATACTTCTTTTAATTACCATCTTTTCTGAAGTATGAAGACTGTGAAGGAGTAATGTGAAGATTTCGTTAAACTGAATAAGGATGATATTTTGTGTGGTTACCTTGTTAAACCGTCATATTGTACAGTGAAACATGAATAATGATTTAATACCTTATCTTGAAGGGTGCTTTTATGTAATATAGTTAAAGATAGTACAATATTGTTGTGACAACAAAGTTTTGTATTTGTCTGCCTTTTTTTTTTTGTTTTTCACTGATCATTATTTTGAACTGCAGTCGAAGCGTCGCCGCCTTTCTTAAAATCTTCATATCTGCCCTTTTCCATAAAGTGGTGGTTTAACGTGTTTGTTCTATGCTTCATCTTAATTATCATTATTTTGAAGCATAAAGATTGTGGAGGATATGAGGACTGCAGACTTCATTAAACTTAGCTTTGGCAAAACATGATGATAGTATTTTAATGGTTACCTTATTAAATTGCTATCATCAATAACTTGAAAGATTAGTATGGTGGTGTAAATATTAATTCATTATGAAAAGCATGATGATGAACGTTTAATGATAAATTTCCGTTAAACTGCGAACATAATCTTTCTTATTCTTTGTCAACTTCATGGCAATGCATGAGGATGGTAGTTTAAGGTTTACCTCATTAAAAGCCAAATATTATGTAGAAGCATAAAGACGAAAACACGTTATACACCCCACTTTTTGGTGGTGTTTTCATAATAATTTCAGTAAACTGACTTTTATGGCTGGGATGCTGCTTAAGGGATCCCAACCTCCAAATGTTTTGGTGTATCTTTTTGAAATACAAATTTTTTTCAACTGTGGTTTGATGAGGACGTTTGAAAGACAATTTTCTAAATTGACAACGCTTATGACGAAACATGATGGTGGCAGTTTAGGTCATCTTATATGGTCAGGTTTTATGAAGTATAAATATGATGGTTCAAGAGTAAATTCATCAAATAAACAATTTTTTTTATGAAGTTGATGGTGTAAGTGTACACCACTCTTTATGGTATGATGATCAATGTTTAAAAAATTGTTTATTTGATGGTTTACTCTTGGACCATCATGCCCCGCTGCTACAAAACGACCTATGCACCATCAGCCGTGTCCAACAAGAAAAATAAACTGGCCTCTCAAACACGGTTGGCGCCCCATTTAAGATACGCAGGCGGGACAATCAGGGATCCTCCCAGCCGCAAGAGGGTCGGTTTGAAGCCCTGGCTTGCAAAGTGCATTATGAGGTAAACAAACTTCCCATTCTCATAATTTTTTTCCCTCTACTAATCTTTCACTATGCTTCAGTGTGCAGTTCCCATAACTCAAAAATAGCTACATTGAGACTAAAAGATGGCGACCACCACTTTTCTTAAATGATTCAGAAGACAGTGAAAATGATTATTTAAGTGGGTGCTGTGGGTGATGTTGTTCATTATGTGTTATGAGATGTGTTGTTATGAAATTAAAGTGCGCAGCGTCGCGCGCGAGGCGAGCGCGCTTGGCAGTTGTCCTGCGTGCTTGCGCGTGTGAGTGCGCGTGCGAAGGAGGAAAAGGAAGAAAAAAAAAAAAAATGTAAAAGATGGCTCAGCGGTTCCAGGTTCACGTATTGCTTCCCAAAAATTATTTTAATTGTTTTATTATATCTATATATAAATTATATTTTTCTTTTATATTTACTACAAATGCTTTTTAATTGTTTAGTGTTTTTAAAAAGATATGAAAATTAACAAAACAAAAAAAAAACATTAGACAAAAAAAAAATATTATATATCATATTTATTACATAGAAATTGTAATACAGCATCTATGCGAACAAATATTTCAGAATAGAATTTCATAAACATAGAATTGATTAAAGTTTGTCAAGGAAAAGTAAGAATATTTAAATGAAGTGTTGCATATAATGAATGCTAATTGAATGAAGTGTTACAATGTATTTTCAGTTCTAATTAAAAAAAATTGAACTAGCTTGAATATAAGTAATTATTTTTTAATTTTCATTTCATACTAAAGGCACCATTAAGACATTGTGATACAGGAAAGTATTTTATTAATTGAAAATTAGCAAATTTATTCAGGAAATAAAAATACATATTTAAAATATGAAGGTGAAAAAAAAAATTGATTAATGATTTCTGTTACTTTTTATTTTTATTTTTGATCAAAATAAAAATAAATAATTTTAATACAGGTCAATTATATATCATCATAAATAGGATAATTGTTTATTTATAGTATTGTCACTTTAAATTTTTTATTATTTTATATAAATATTGTAAAATATATCGAAATTTTCAACCAATGCAAAGATTTTATACACTATTTAGAGGATGTTAACATACTCTTAATAATTTACAATTACTTATACTTTTAAGATGTATCAATGAGCAAATATATTGAGTAATCCTTATGCTATAATCAAATAGCTTTCAAAAAATTAGCTATGCCATAAGTCGTTAGTATTAGTAAAGGAAGCTTTAGTTCCACAACAATGACGTCGGCAATCGGTCAATGACATCAGTAAATTGTTTGTAAACCTATGAAGAAAAAATTTATTTTAAACGACACCAAACATGAGAGGACTGTAATAATTTACAACCGAGGGGATCAAGTATGAGAACTGTTACATTTGTGAAAATTTAAAAAATAATTGCAGTTAAGTGTTTGTCAGAAAAAATACTGGGTATCAACATGTAATATATGGTCTTCATCGACTGATGACTATTAGAGTTGAATGGAGAATCTCGAGACTTATAAAAGACAGAAGAATGGTAATAATGCATATTTCATCAACTTTACGATATTCTCATCAAAATTGTTGATACAAGAGACCAAGAAAAAACAAAAAATCGGAACAGCCCTTTACCTGATGACAAGCAAAAAATAGTTGGTTTATAAAAATGCCTATATTAAATATTGTAGAAATTCCACAATATTTAAGAGAATGAGGAACATTTAAATTGCATGTATTTGTCGATGCATGTGTAAAATTATGTGAAAATGCTTTTCCTTCTATGCTAGCAAAACTTTGGTGTTAAAATTCGTCTCTTACGAGTTCCGTTTCAGAGTTTCACCACTCGAATAACTGTCTATATGAAAAGAAGAATAATGCCCTGTTAAGCAGAATAATGTCTCTTGATTTGTATGACACAAAGGTTGAATTTTGGTGTGATCCAGGGTAAGATTCTGATGGATTCTTGAACGGAGAAGTGGTCAGAGTTTGTTTAAAAAGAGTAAAACAGATCGATCAATTGACCTCATTAAAAAATAGGTATCATGTACCTGATGAAATGAATGTTGCTTATATTATTTTTACAAAATGTTCCCTCAAAATTTAAGCAAATCTCAAATAGGAAAATCAATATGGGTCTTAGAGAATTTCGAGAATTGGTCATCTAACGAAATAGTTTTTGAAAAAGAAGTACACCAGATAACAAGAAGGTTTCTCTGAATATCATTAATTTTTTTTTATATTTTTTATGTGCCTAATATATCTTTTTATGCCATGTTCATAAATAAATGTTCCTTTATGAAATATCTGAAAGTAAAGTGACTGGCAATTATGTTAAGGACGATAATCGCTGTCACATATAAAATATCGCACTACACTTTTTGGAAGAATTATGAAGACTCGTCTGGAAGGAGTTTAATGACTTGCTAATTCAGCAACAAAGACAATAACATGAAGACTAAGTGATACTGGGTGATATCGTTCTCTGTGATGATTTAAAGAAGAAACATCTTAATTGGCCTTTTGCCAAAGTGACTGATATCTGGCAAAGAGAGTAAAGTGAAAAATGTCAAAATGGAAATTCACTCAAAACCAGACCTATTAAGATAATTTCCCTTTGGTACTGTCATCTAATGATGTTTTGAATTCCTTTTACATGTTAAATATAGTGATGTTAGCCAGACAGAAGCTGTTTCCAGTTTTAGAAGCAGTTTTCTGATGTTTCTTGGTCTTCCTGAGTCACCAGATCCAGACGAAGCATTAAGTGCCACAATTTTCTACATAATACTTTTAAAGGCTTTTAAATTCCGCTCTGGTTAACATGAACTTACAATGAATCGACATGTTTAGTTCATTTTAGCTTTCAATAAAAAACAACACTATTTATCTCTCTCAATATATATATGTATGTATATATGAGTCTGTAAATTATGCATTGTTATTTTGTTATCATTTATGTCAACATTAATAAAAACGTTCATGGTGTAAGAAGCACTAATATGTTAACATTCATTGTAGTTGATGGAGTTTATAGAAAACATCGAAATGTACTTGAGAATGTAGTTAAAAAGCTATTATAAAATTAAGTAATAATTAACAATACCTTTGTAAACGTTGCTGCTTTTCCCACTGTTGTGTTCTTAACTGTGAACTGAAGCTGTTGAACAAATGTAGGTACACGATCTAAATTTTCTAGCATCTCTTTTTATGTGTACCGCCTGGAACCTACAAGCAACAATGAATAATTACAGCTTTCATTATTCATATAAACCTATATTCAGCTTTCTCGTTCTACAAATATAAAGAATATTTTTTATTAAAACCTTTAATAAAGTCGCTTTACAATAATGTCATTATATAGTTAAGATATGAATATTTTTAATATATCTCTAACCGTACAATTCAGATGACAGTCCTTTTTACATATATTATAAAAAAAATCTTATTAAATGGTAGATTTAATATTGTGTATATAAAACATTATTAAAACAAACACTTATTAAAATAAACCATTTATCTTTAAAAATATTATAATTAACTTTCTATAGTAGAATTTATAAAAACTGTGCTTCTTCACAAAAATAATGAAATAAATAAGTATTTTATGATTGGAAAATTAAAATTTCTGATGAAATGATATGTCATTATAAATAACCAATTGCAGTTAATATGCATGTGACTATAGTCATTATATATAGTATGCAGTTATATGCTGTAATGACTATAGTCATTAGTCTATGACTATCATCATTAGATAAGTTCTATGTTCTATGATCCATGCAAATCTTTTATTAATAAGTGCTTCACGTTTATGTATATGACAGACACAATAAAGGAATCGATTAAAATTGCGTTATATGTTTCATAAAAATAATAAATTGCTTATGTTTGTTTCATGATGAGTAAATTAAAAAATCAAAAAAATTCTACTTATTAGAAATGCCATATATCGATTTTTATTCCAATAAAATAATTTTCTGCATGTGATTCCATATGCAACAGTATTTAAAATGAGATTTCATGACAGGACAAGAATATATATATATACATATCAATGGAAATTATTACTGAAACTATTTTACACTGGCAAAAATTCCATTATTAATTTTATCATGTGAGGGACAATGGTTTTTTTTTTTTTTATTACAATGGATAATACAATTCTATGGATAATACGATCAATTATATTTGAAACATAAAATTTTAACAATATATAAATTTTATATAATTTTATATTAATCTATAACTCTGATTGAACTATATTTGAACTACAAAAATTATATTTTAAAACTAGAGTACATATTCAACCGATTAAGTAGGGCATAGTAACATCTAAAGTTCTCTCAAAATTTCATGGGCTAGAGTCTACAGACTTATTCAAAACCAGATTAAGTTCCTAGATTAAAAATAAAACGTTTGTAAAACATATAAAAATATTTCAAAACATTTTAGCTTATTAGCATCTAAATTCCTTCTTCTTCTTATTTATTTTAAAATTTCACAGAAGCATTTATAAAAACTAAATATGAAATGATAACTTTGTTCAAATTCTGGTTTAATAATATAATAATTATATTGTAATACAATAAAAATATTTAGTTGTATACACTGAAGTGAAAAAGTCATGGGATTATAAAGTTGCATAAAATCCAGTGTGGAATGGTTTTGACGTGATGATGACCGCACGACGGGAATACAAAACCAGGAATGTTATTTCCTGGTCATGATTTCGGAAAAATTCAAAAACGTTTGTTATAAAACATCCCACCATGGAGACCGCCTGCACTTTTTAAATATTTCAAAACATTTTAACAGCAGAAATCAATGTGGGACGTACTTCATGTTAGAACTTGTATTCCAGAAATTTAATTAAGCGACATATTGATATTCCTTTCCCTAGATGACTATTCTTCTTATTTATTTTAAAATTAAAACTGTTCAAGCTGGTTATTTTCATGGCCTCTGGTCCTCTGGTGCGAGAAGCATTTATAAATAACTTTGGATTGCAGCCATTCATGAAATGAATATGGGCTTTGTTCAAATTCTGGTTTTTGAATAATGTTTTCAATATTTAAACATCGAGAATGTTCGTGATGTCTTATAAATTATGGACGTCTATTATATTCAATAAAAAATATATTAATATTAAGAGGACATAGTCACTTCAGTTTTTTTATAAATACGTAAACTTAAATTTCCATACCTGATATGAAAAATGTCTCACTACCTTGTAAAATTTGTTTGCTTCTTCAGCGAAGAATTCTGCTTGAGTAAAGAGGTCCTGAAAAGATTTTTTAAAAAAATTTATCATTCAATTAGTAGTTATTTATATTACTGTTTAAAATGAATAATTTTAGCATTATTACTGGTTTAAAATGTTTAATTTTACAAGTAATGCAAAATATATTTTCATATACATTAATAGTCAAATAACAATTTCTTTAACATCATTTTCATTTTATTTAAAAAATTTCTGATTTATTTATATAAACAAGTATTAATGTTGCACAACATTGCAAATGTAATTATAAACATGTTACCATGGAAAATATAGTTGAAATGTATTGTAAACTTTGTTACTATAGTTACTTAAAAACATTTCTATTTCACTATTCCATTCATGCAATTATAAAATTATATTTCTACCTAAATATGTTTATAGAATTATTCTTACCAAACTTTTTCTTTAAAAGTGCAATGAATAATTTTATTTGTAGCTTCAGTATAACATTAAGTTTCACAGCATGTATTATAAATAAATATTTAAAATATGTTAAAAAAAAAATTGTAAATTAAATTGTTTTAAATTTATAAGCTTTAAAAACGAAAATCAACTTTGAAATTTTTTTTTTTTTATTGATAATTTACTCTAAGCATGCAGATTTAGCATGACATTAAAAAATTAATTAAAATAAATGAATTATTAATTAAATTTATAGTTTTGTAATAAAACTGAAATATCGCAACTCTTTCAGTTTATTAACGAATGTTTGGACCATTATGGACCAAAGATGCTTTTTAAATACAATTTTTTAAATATTTAAAGATATATTTTAAAAGATAAAGATTGAAAAAAGATTAGAGATATAAAGATAAAGATTTTATAAAGATTGAAGGATTTCATTTTCATATTAAAATTTGTTGTTGTTTTTATCCCATTTGATCGACAGCAACATTTAGACGAAATCCATGAATCAGTGTATCCTCAAACAATAAACCGACGAGCTATAATAACGGGTAAAAAAAATTAAGTTTCTTTTTGACCTTGACTTTGCGGCTCGAAGACATAGGGAACCCAAAGGGAGAACACCCGAACTTGTTATGCCTCTGGGCACTGGGTACCCATTTAATCGCCTTTTACGGCATGCATAGGCCACAGTGGGGCTATACTAACCCGCACTACATAGGATATAACAATAAATAAAAATATATATTATTATATACGCAGTTATTCGTATTAAAAATTAAAAACATTGCAAAGAAAACTTGTCGATGAAATGCCCGTTACACATTTATGAGTAGCATCCTTTTTAGAAGTAGGTTTGATAAAATGAACTACTTTCAACTTGCCTGTGTTGTTTTCAGTTCACCCTCTCCTCTTGTGAATTGGTACATGGAAAAGGCCATTGTCGACATGGATTTCGCTCTGCGGACAATGTCGTTGTCCGCTGTCGGCCACTTGTCTGTCTCTGCGTCCATCTCGGACGTCAGCTGCTTCATCTCGAGGCCCAGTTTGGCTATGTTTGACTGTTCCTGCAATAAAAGAGAATGAATAGTTTCACCAACATCCTTTATCTAAAAGTGTCCATGCTATTAAGGATAAAGTGTGGCTCATCAATCGTAACTTGCCATATAAGTTCAAAATCCAGATAGCGAACTAGACAGTAAAATTTTCATATTAGGAATGAATATATTAAATTAATAGACTTTAAAAATTCCTCCTTTGGATTCGATAACAAAAAAGAAAAGAATATTAATCTCCATATGTTGTCTTGTTGAAGCGCTCATTTCAAATTTGATTGAACCAAAGGGGATGTGGAGTAGCAGGAATTCTTTGGGTTCATCTCAGTTAAACCCATTGAACGAGCTGCTGTAATTTTCGCTGTTCTCAGTATAAAATGGTAGTGTTGACCCTTTTAGAGAAATGAGTCCTCGGCTGGATTTCTCACGCTGTCTCTAGTTACCTGAAATGGACTGGTTTGGCCCTATATGAATGGTCTGCAGAGAAAGTAACTATCATGTTCGAGTAATTATCAAGCTATAACTAATAACCATCAAGTTCTTCTATCGAGATTATTCCTGCATTCATTTCTTTTCTTACTCACTTCTGAAGGTAGAAGTTGCTATAATGTTTGAATACATCCCTAACTTACATTTTTCAATTGTTAAATTTAATAGACTAGATTTTTTATTATCCTTGTAAAGTTCAGAGAAATAATATTTTTACTAGTTAATTATTTTAATTTAAATATTTTTTATAAGTAAATATATATATATATACTTTACTTATAAAAAATATTTAAGAAATTTCTAGTATTAAATATAATTTTTATTATCTAAAAATAATAAATTTTTTAAACTTAATATTATTTTAACCTATTTGTATTTAACTAATTATTTAAACTTAAATATTTTGTTTTACTCTTTTAGATGTATGTATATGCATATATAATTTTTACTTTTAATATAGGAATTAAAATTTAAACAAAAAAATATTAATTCTTATTATTTATGGTATTAAATTTAACTCTACTGCAATCTAAAAATAATACATTTATTAAACATAGTATTAGAAATAATTTATGTTAATAAAATAAGATTTAAATTAAATATACAATAATATTTTAATATATGTAAAATAAACGATTTGTCTTTGATTTTCATTAAACAGTTCTAAATGTTTTACGAAAATTTTATATACTCATACTTGTTGTTTGATAATATAAAAGAAAATATGTGCATTTTCAAATTTTTGCATTGCATATAATGTCATTATAAATTTCTGACTTTATTTTTATAAAGATCACTTATTTTACATTCACAACCCTTTATATCCACATTTAAGTCATGAAAGAATTTTCCCGAACCACTAATAGTAATGCCAACTATTTTTCAATTAAATATTAAATGAAGGGAAAACGCAGTACTTCGAAAATATCGAAACAAATAGCTATTTTCACATTCTTGCACTATTATCTCAGAAGCGAAGCTATCTCACCGTTCTTGCAACAAAAAGTGCCTATTTAAGTTGCCATCAGAAAATGTAGCTACATCTACGACATTCTAGAAATTGCGATACCCAAATGTGTAATATTTCTGTAAAACTTTCAGAATGCCTCTGGCAAAACAAGAAATTAGAGAGCTTTAAACGACTCTTAGGAGAGTCATTCTTTTAAAGCACGGGAAAATCACTTGTTTAATTTTGAAACTAAATTCCTTCCAGCGTTCTTTCGACAAAATAACTTTCTAGAGAAGAATCGATCAGTCAGCTACAAGTTAATGAACTTTCTTAAAGCTGGATGAAGTTTGCTTAATCTAGTCCATCACTACCTAACTCGTAAATAGCTCGGAAAAAAATTAAAAAGTGAAAATAAAAACAGGCTTGAAAACCAAATTAGGAAAAGAAAATTTCCAACGATTTATTTTATTACAATCTCTCTTTTTTAATGATATTGACGCATTCGAAAAGTTTTGACATCTGTCTTATCTTTATCTACCTTACATATATATGCAGCTATCAATAATAAGTCAAAAGCTTCAAGGGAATTGATTATCAACAAATGAAGGATAACTTTCAAATATTAAGTAAGCAAACTTATGATGGTTGTTAATTTATGATTATCAAAATAATTAATATTTTCGTAGCTATTATTGTGATTAATCCTCAGTGTCCTAAAGCGCGGACGCACATCCCCATGAGTAGTCTACTCATGGATGAAGGAAAAGGACAGCTGCTGTTGTAGAAGTCTGGATTGGTAGGTAGACGTTGTAGTGGTAGGTAGAACTTCACTAGGGTAGGTAGAACTGACTTGGGTATGTAGAACTGACTTGGTTCCAAGTCGCTGAAGAAGGAGGGTAGTGCCTACCGGGTGGACTTTTAGGAGAACTACTATGGGAGTATTAGCGTATCTATGGGAGAAATCCCACCAACTAACGAGGCAAGATACTGAACATCACAAACGCCGTCGAGTCAACTCGTGATTTGAAATAGTATCTGTAACAATGGCGCCAGCGATTGAACCTCAGCCCTAATGCTCACCAGCGGCGCACATTACCACTGAGCCACGAGTCTGGCATGAATATTTTTTTAGCTAATTAACATTCCTTATGATATTAAATAGATTGTCCATTCGAAATTAGCAGTATTATGTTAAAATTAAATCAACGTCCACTGTGTTTTCTACTTACATTGCCCAAAGGATTCATTCACTCCAGAGGAAACCGCTTTTGCGATCTTATGATCGTTTGTCCCTTAAAGTGTCAGGAAGTTGGTTTTTTCGATTTTCTCCCTCACTCCTTGTGGATAAATTTGATGAATTCAAAATAATGTTAAAATAACCTAATATACTCAAATGAAATTTTTTTAAATTTAAGTTTAAAAATTGTAGCTATTCTGATATCTAAAAGTTTTAGGTTTGATAGTTATTTTCTCCGCAGACCAACCTTATTGAGTTTCGTTTTTTGGTAAGAAGAGAAATAAATATATGAGAATGCTCATTGGTTAGTCATTTAATGAATCATTATTGATTTGACGCTACCACTTTAGATCTAGAATTTAATGATCATTGTATCTGTCTCGTTCAGGTCATTGAATAGGTCTGAATTTAGTATTGGGAATAACATTAAATTAAAACATTATATACAACATAAAAATCATTTAACTGGGAAAATACAGATTTTTGTTGTTTTTTACTCGTATTTATGTAGACAATTGCTGAAAATATTAAGATATGCAGGCGATTGCTGTGAAATTCGAGAACAAGACAATAGAATTGCAGTGCAGACTTAAATCAGCTCCTACATATTTTGACATTATGGAATGGAATACAAGTAAATAATTTATAAAATACATGGGATTCTAACTAAATTTTGAAAAGATACTTTAATAATTACTAGTTACAATAGTTATTATTTTAAAATAAATTGTATATTTTATTTATAAGCAATCTACTTAAAATTCCAGCGTCATGTCAGGTATTAGGTCCATGTCTCGTTTTATCCACTGTCCGTAATGAATAATATCAAAAGTTCAACATTAACAGAATTGAAATATGAATAATAGACTGTCGAGCCGTAATTAATAATATTCTAAATTGTGGACTATATGCAATCCCAAAGGACGCCAAAATGGTTTGATTATTTCACAGTAAATTACTGCTTAGTAGAATGCATGTCCCTGGCAGACTGGTAGTCAATGAAGAAATTATTAGTGAGACAGACAATTATAATACTACAATTATGTTATTTTATTTAAGTGTATAAAATACTTATCTGCTAATAAAATTAATGAAGATTTTAAAAAAGTATTTCTAATTTCAAATTTCTGAAAGCCATTAAACAATTTCCAAAATTTTAAAACCGTTAATAAACTTTCAAAACTTGAAAAATATTATATAATAATGCTTGAATTTTATTATTCTTATATTCCTAAAATAGCAAGATAGATTTCTTTTAAATAATTTACTGTGTTTTATAAACCACACATTTTGGATGGTAATTAAAAACTTCTAATCTGGCATTAAATAAGTCTGCAATGAACTTTTTTTTTTTATACTTGAACAGTAGTAGCTACAAATTACCTCTGCATCTAATGTTGTGGGTTGGCCTGGAACTGCAAGTTGATTGGCTGTCACAATGCTCTTTGGCACAGCAGGATGATTGTTCAGATTGCTCGGAGATGGATGACTCTGCTGTTGTCTCTGGGGAGAAAAAAGATAATGATCATTGTGAACTTATCGATCTCAAGCAGGCAGGCGAGTTTTCATTGAAATCCACAAAGAATTACTTCAATCCATCATTTATAGTTAAGGAATAGTATTTAATTTATAGGAAATAAATTATAAAACACTCAAGGAACTCAAAATTAATTCTGATATAATAAAATTACTTTTTAAGCTTTCTAATATTGTACATAAGTGTGCTCACATGTAACCTTAACTGTGTTCCAAAATTACATTAATTTAAATATTTCTCATGAAATATTTAAATTAATATGCAAAGTATGCTCTTATGTGTTAGTGCAAATGTGTTCTTTAATGTGCATTTTAAACTTTAATGTGCATTTTTACCAGTGAATCACTAATGAAATTCATTAAAAATTGGAAATGTAAATTCAGAAATTTCACAGAAACATTTTAAGTCACCGTATAATACATATGTGATCATAAAATGCTGAAATTAATAGTTTTTAATTGTTATACCTATCGTAAACATCATTTGTTAAATAATAAATATTCATACCAATCACACCTTTCGATTTAAACATATTAAAAATTCATCCCAAATGTTTCTGTATATATTATTGTATTATTATTTATAAACAGTTAACACATTCAAGCACAATTTTGAAATATTTTTTAGTTGATAATAATTGTATTATTAATTAAATTTTTAAAGAATTCCATATAAAATAATACATCAAGGTTTGTATGTGTTTACGAAATAGTATAAACCCAACAGCTTTATCCTTTATAATGGTAATTACTTTTATTTAAATTCAGAATCTCATAATTCATTTTTAAATTAATGGCAGTTGAATATTAAATTTTTTTAATTAATACATTATGAATCTTTATTTTGAAAATGCTAACAGATATTAGTTTAATTTTATCAGCAACGTTAAGAGATATTAATAAGGTTTTACAAAACTTTAAAAACATTTTTGTTCCCCATATTAAAATGTAATATAAAGTTTCCTGTTATGCAAATCTATTCATTAAATATATTTTATTATTCATTAGAATATTTTATTTATGAAACAAAATTAAACTATGAAACTCAGAAATCATTCTCGCAATTAACTAATAAATAACCATATTATATCATAGAGTATTCGAGACATTGGCGAGATACAGGTCAATATATTCAACTGTGAATTCTTTTTGAACTACAGTCGTCTTGGCAAGTGGTACAATATTCAGACCATTATACCTGATTACATTTTAATAAGAGTTTCCTTAGAAATGGAACTCACACTAAAATCAGCAGTAGTCGCTGGATTGGCGGAGTAGTTGGTGTTGGGCGCCTTCTCTGTCTTTCCGGGATTGGAAGAGGAACTTCTGCAGAGTTCGGCCACCTCTTGGGCGAGGGCCGTGACGTCCTGGTCGAGGGCCTTCCACACGTCCATGAACACCTCCACGTTCTCCCGAACTACTTTACTACTCGGGTGGAGGAAGAGAGTGTGGCAAGCACTTAGCACCTACACAAACACATGCCAACTTTAAATTTAACCAAAAATCACCAGTAATTATGACTTAGTTAAATGTAGAAATAAGTGCTAGATTATACTAAAAGTTTTCAGAGTGATCCATGTAATGTATGTAAAATATTGACTTTTACGAAATTGTTGCGAGTTTTTTAATGTTCTATTACTTCTAGGTGTGATAGAATAAAAAAATTATCGCAGTGCACTATTAGAAATTAAGTGGTTGTATTAAATAAAAATTTAAACAAAAAACTCAGAATTGGCAGCAGTAGGAAAATTAGTTTCCTAAGATATTTTACTCAGGTTCATCATTATTTATATAAATGTGAGACTCTATCAAATATAGAATATATGTTTAGAAACGATCGTCTGTGTGGATTTTTGTGTTTTTAAATGTCCCTATTTGTAAAAAATACAAAAATATCAGTAAAAGTTTACCGTTTTGGGGGCTGAAGTTCTATATTTTTAAACACATAAATAATTGCTTAATGGTATATGATAGTTTATGAGACTAAAGTTTTCTATTAAGACTGCAATTTCGTCTTGCTTTCTAGTGAAGCCTGAATTTATGTGACAATAATTCATCGATTAATTTCATTCATTATTTTTCAATAATTCATCTATTTATTCATTTTTCACTCTACAAAGTGAAAAAGCTTAACATCATCGAATTTATCAGTATGTATCAAACTTATCAGTTTTATATGTAGTAATGTTGAAGATGGAGTTTTATAGTAATTTATTAAGCTGGGTTTTCAAGAATTTGGTCTTTGTAAAAATTCCTACAAAACAGCATTATCTAGCAAGAAAAACTACAAATTTTCTCTAGTTATAGTGATAATAATAAAACAAAACAATCTCTATTATGCACAAGATACTTTTAATTGATTAAACGTTACATCCGAAAGTGTAATTATTAATATTCATTATAATTGTTTTATCTTTTTATAATAAATATGAACCTTGAAAAATTCGTAAATGTTGCTTGATGCAGAGGAAAAATATTCCTTTGTTTTTTTAATGGAAATGTAAAATACAATCCAGAGACATTCATTTCAATAAAAATAAATAAATATGGGTAGACTTGATATTTCCATTCACAGCAGAGAAAGTTCATTTGACTGTGTGTTTAATGCAGTAATATTTTTGTTCGTGTTGACATTATACAGTATCTAAATTATTATTTACTTTTGTTTCGGGTTACTTATTTCGAAATGAACTATTTCTGTTTGTCTGTAGTTGGATAAGACTATGAGTACTGATTTTAATCCATATAGCATTATTAAAGTTTGCCGCATGTAAAGTATTTAATTTTGGAGATTATCATTCATTAGAAGTAAAAAGGAAGTTATGCATCCGCAAGTTTGCATCTGCTATCAATATTTTCAACGTTAGAAATAAAAGGAAGTCAAACAGAATTTTTGATTCATCAAGTAGAAATTTTCGAAGTAGATTAAAACAAGTATACATATATACACTGAAGTGACAAAAGACATGGGATAGCAATATGCAAATTTTCAGATGGCAGTAGCATCGCGTAGAACAGGTATAAATGCGCAGTGCTTTCGCAGAGCTTTCATTTCTGTTCAAGTTATTCATGTGAATAGGTTTTGACGTGATGATGACCGCACTACGGGAATTAACAGACTTTGAACGCGGGATGTTAGTTGGGCTAGACGCATGGGTCATGCCATTTCGAAATCGTTAGGAATTCAACATTCCCAGATCCACTGTGTCAAGAGTGTGCCGAGAGTATGACATTTCAGGCATAACATCTTACCATGGACAGCGCAGTGGTCGACCGCCTGCACTTAACGACCGAGACCGGCGATGTCTGCAAAAAGAGTCGTAAATTCTAACAGACAAGTAACACTGCGTCAAATAACCGCAGAAATCAATGTGGGACGTACAAGGGACTTGTCTGTTAGAACTGTGTGGAGAAATTTGGCTTTCTTGGGCTATTTCAGCAGAAGACCGACTCGAGTGCCTTTACTGACAGAACGACATCGCTTGCAGCGACTCTCGTGGGCACGTGAGCATATCGGTTTGTCCCTAGATGAATGGAAAACCGTGGCCTGGTCCGATGAGTCACGATTTCAGTTGGTAAGAGCTGATGGTAGGGTTCGAGTATGGCGCAGACCCCACGAAGCCATGGACCCAAACTGTCAGCAAGGCACTGTTCAAGCTGGTGGTGGCTCCGTAATGGGGTGGGCTGTTTTCATGGCATGGACTTGGTCCTCTGGTGCGACTGGAGCGAACATTGACTGGAAATGCTTATGTTCAGCTACTTGGAGATCACTTGCAGCCATTCATGGACTTCATGTACCCAAACAACGATGGGATTTTTATGGATGACAATGTGCCATGTCACCGGGCCACAACTGTTCGCGATTGGTTTGAAGAACATTTTGGACAATTCCAACGAATGATCTGGCCACCTAGATCGCCCGACATGAATCCCATCGAGCATTTATGGGACATCATCGAGAGTCTGTTCGTGCCCAAAATCCTGCACCATCAACGCTTTCACAATTATGGACGTCTATCGAGACAGCATGGCTCAATATTCCTGCAGAAGACTTCCAACGACTTGTTGAGTCCATGCCACGTCGAGTTGCTGCACTTCGCCGGGCGAAAGGAGGGCCGACACGATATTAAGAGGTATCCCATGACTTTTGTCACTTCAGTGTATACATATATATATACATATATGTGCAATGTAGACAGTATTAAATGTTTTAGGATACTATAGAAAGTAATGGCTGTTAATCATCACACTACAGAAAAAACCATTAATAAATACATGATAATGAAATGACCATAATAACAATGACATGGCAATCAAAGTACATGATAATTAAATGACAATAATAATATCGTGATAATTAAATGACAATAATAATATCATGATAATCAAAGTACATGATAATGAAATGATATTACATCCATTAAGTTTTAATATGAAAAGTATAAGCTATCCCATAGTGAAACTGGTCAAATGTATTACACATTTTTCATTTAAGAAAAAAATTTCAAGGAAATATTTTTTTATATTAGAAATAGGAATGAATAAAATGAATTTAGCAATTATAATAATTTCTTCATAAAAACTTTATAATATATATTTTGTGTACTTAAAGAGAAAATGATTTCAAACTATAACAGTCAAATATAAACTTTGAAACTAAACCGATTTGCTTAATATTAATATCTTAATTTTAATAATATAAATATGATGTTTAATATTAAAAATTCTTTTAAAAAGCTGTATATAAAAAGCAAAAATATATCTATATCTTATTCTATTAATGTTTATTGGTTAAAAATTTGGAACTAAAAATTATTCCTAAAATTTTATTTAGTAATTGGTATTGATAAAATAATTTTCATTTCAATAAGTTTTTGAATTCTAATAATATTAACTGTTATTTAAGATCATTTATTGGTGAGAAATTCACCTGTGGTCCGTATACTTGTAGGCATGCTTCTGTGTTCTTCGACAAGACTTGAACTGATTCTGCACTGGCTACATGGTGCAGGAGTTTGCACACCTGAAAACAATTTAGTACTTAAATTATTTTTGAAATATTTTATGGTAATAATAATCAATATTCATAAAGAATGGAGCTCAAAAATTATTAACTAGAAACATTTTTTGATAATAAGTAAAACGATTGCAGAGAAATTAAATTTGACATTTTTATAATGTAAATTGAAATACACTTTGTATTTAACGAATAAGATTTAGTACATCATAAAAAGAGTTTCCCATATTCAATCAACATAATATATTATGTTAAAAATCAAATTTATACTATCGCATACATAATGTTTCGAGTCGAAGAATCCTTAACACTAATCATATTTCATGAATAATAATTCATGATTCATATAATAAATAATAATTCATAATTCATTCTTAAAATAAGGGATTGATATATTGATTTAATTGATTTTTTTATATAATTTGTTTTGTAACGTCAGATAAAATGACTATTATCTATTATGCTGGACTAGATAATAACTAACTAGTAGATAATAACTATCCTGATTCTAATCTCATTAGTCTATCATAATTACTATCAACCCATATTTATATATCGATATATTGCTAAAGCAATCACCATAAACTAAAAAAACGAATGATTAGATAAAACCTAAATAGTATTAGCTAGCATAATTGGTATAATAAATTGCTTTCCGGTATATATAAAATAATAAATATTTATTAATATATATTATTTTATATGTACTTGAAAGCTATTTATTATTGTGTTAATAATAATAAATTGTTAAATTGTTAATAATAATAATTGTTATAATTGTGCTCAGTAACATATATATTTCAAGATGTTAAACCTATTTATTTTAATTTTCAGGTCGTACCAAAGCATTAAAATTAAAACTATCTTTGCCAGATCTTTTGTTCCTCTAATTTAATTAATACATTTATATATTGTTCATACATTGTTTTTAAAAATTAGCGATATTTACCTATTTTAAAATATGATTTCTTAATTCTTTTCAAATGCTGAAAATTTGATACAACGAAACCCAAATTTACTTCTGTGTAAATTTCAAATGCTGAAAATTTGATACAACGAAACCCAAATTTACTTCTGTGTAAATTTCAAATGCGATTTATTCGAGAAGCAGACATATTTAAAATAAAATTACAACACTTATAAAAATGTATGGCTAACATCGTTTTCTAGCTGTTGGGAGTTAGTTGGTAAGAGTTTAAGTTGGACAGAATTACTAAAATTGCAGACTTGAAATCAAATGGGGCTTCCTAATATACCTAAATTCAATTAAAAATTTAATCATAATGAAACCAAATATTTAATTGGTTTTTTTTCATTACCTCTTGCAGATGATCTGATTGTTCGCTGAATCGCTCGCTGAATTCTTCCAATCTGGGATGATCGCCTGTTATGGAAGCGTGCTTTAGTCGGTTCAGAAGAGTCAGTTTGTCCATGTATTTTTTGAAGTTCTTCAGCTTGTTCGAGTGCCGTCGTTTGTAACTGTAAATTAAAACATTAAAGAACATTAAAACTTGAATTGAAACTTGAAAACTTGAACATTAAAAAATTGAATTCACCTTAAAGACAGATTTTAAAAATGAACTTGAATTTGAATGAGAGATAGAGTATCAGATTTCTGAGCCCTGTAACATTTAATTCTAACATCTACATTCATAAAATACATTAAGCGTTCAATAACACATTATAATATTGCATGAATATAAGACTTTGCAACATATTTGCAAATTTTAAATATACAGTTTTACAAATTTTAATAAATTAGTATTTTTATATTAATTTCATGAAAGTTTTCAATTATTATTACATTGTATTAAATATTGATATTTGTAGCGATCCGCCATGGATTCTCATAACAAATTATAAAATGGACAGGAAAATTCAGGGTTAATATATTTTTCTTTCAAATACGGGTTAGCCCTTATGTTAGGACTTTGGACTTTACCTTATCGGACTTCGCATTTTTTTTCGCCTGTTAGACTTTGGAACCGATAATGGGAGAGGAAGAAAGAGAAATGGGAGTGTGCAAGAGTCGAGTGAAGATTTTCAGGCAATGCAGAGGGTACAAAGATCCTTATCAAACATGTTTTATAAGATGGTTTTGTAAAATTTCGTTATATAATTTTTGTTTTGCATGTTAAGTGTTGTAGTTGTGCAGCGCTGTTGTGCGTGTGAAATTTTAATAAATATGACAGCTAAAAGTTTCGTTATTATTTAAAGAAATAATTTGATTTCAGCCATGAAATAACACTGAATCAGAACATCTGGCCCCAACTTTTACTACATTATAGCTGCAATATTAGAAAATTTTTATATATTAGTACGCATAGATAGGTAGACATGTTATCTTTTTGCCAAACAATATATCATTTCCAATTTTAAAAAAATTCTCCCAAGAGATGAGCCATGAAATAATTTAATTGTTAAAAAAACTTTTAAGCTCTAAAATTATTGTTGATAAGAAATCTATCGTAGATCTAAAATAATGTTCACAATATTTCAAATTAATGATTTAAATGAGATACAAATTATAATAAAACTGATACATTATTACTATGATTTGGTATTCAATATTTCATATATTGATATATTATTAAACATAGCTTCAAAAACATAATTTTACATTTAGTAAAATACATTTTCTTTATATAACCAAAAAACCCTTTTAAGGTAAAAATATTAATTATAAGGTTAAACTTTTAATATTAAAGGTTAAAATATTTAATATCAACATATTTATCTTAAAAGTCTTTATGCAACGAATATTCTCTAAATGAAACATTTTAATTAAATATTTAATAAACACGAGAACAAATGTTTAAGAACTCCCCTATTCCTGCAACTATTTTAAAAATCTTTGAAATCCATATCAGTTACTCTAAACGGGAAAAAGAACCCTGCAAAAAACTGTTTTTTTAATTTTGATCTGAAGATGTGTAACTTAACATAAACACGTTTATTTTTATTTACGCGCTTGGATAAGTCTTCCCTCCAGCTCCTTCAGCAGAAAGAAATGTCCAATTTTTATGAATGTAGCAGTAGAATGCCGAGAAGAATCTTCGAAAAGGAAAACAAACGTTAAAGATGGAATGTTTCAGCTTTTAAAAGTACTCAAATTCCACTCGTGCATTTTAGTTTCCTGAGAAAGGTTACTCGCGCGAGTTGATACCGTTTAATGTTTTTTTTTTTTTTTTTTTTTGCCAAGAACTGTGAAAAGTTGTATAAGTTATTTATGTAGTTTTCTGAATGGCAAAAATGCGTGCAATGTTTCGATTATAAATAAAGTAAACATTCATTTTTCTTTTTTAAGGCTTAAATAACAGAATTTTAAAGATACCAATTTTATGTTTTATTGCAAAATGCCAAATATTTTTATGAATGGTAAAAACTGCATGTATGAATCAGTAAGGTTTTCTAAATAAAGTAAACATTTATTTTTCTTTACATTTAAAAAAAAATTGAATTTCCAAATTTCCATTTTGTGTTTTCTACCAAAATATCAAACATTTTTATAATTGCTAATTATAAAATCTTTTTAAATCAAATTTTTGAAAGACAAGGAATTTAAAATTATTTATTTTGTTTATTGTATCCAAACTAATTCTAAGTTAAAATATAACGTTTTATGAATAAATATATGGAGATAGAATTGCATTTTGTATGTTCTGCAACTTTAAACAAATTAAAATATTTTAGATAAACATTTTACACATGATTTCTTCCTGCATTTAATGATTTATATTCATTTTCATTTGTCTTTATCGATCGCTTTTAAAATTTTGGAAAATTGTACTTAATTTTTTTCGATATCTTCAGAAGATTATCTTTTATTTTAAACTATATAATATATAAGGGGCCTAATGACCGAGAAACTGGCAAAACGCAAAATCTCAATCAATCAGAATTCTATTCAGTTTTTAACTGTGCATAAATTATAACTAATAGACTTTTATTTCTGGGCAACATGTTTATCTTAAAACCTTCATACAACGAATATTCTCTAAAAGAAACATTTTAATTAAATATTTAAAACATAAACTCAAGAATAAATTTTTAAATAATCCCCTATTCCTGCAACTATTTAAAATTCTTTGAAATCCGTATCAGTTACTCTAAACGGAAAAAATGGCCCTGCTAAAGCCTT
This sequence comes from Caerostris extrusa, assembly GCA_021605095.1. Taxonomy (NCBI): domain Eukaryota; kingdom Metazoa; phylum Arthropoda; class Arachnida; order Araneae; family Araneidae; genus Caerostris; species Caerostris extrusa. The sequence continues at coordinate 3,092 of BPLR01011018.1, read as the reverse complement.
GGATAAGTTTTCCCTCCAGCTTCTTCAGCAGAAAAAATGTCCAATTTTTATGAATATAGCAGTAGAATCCCAAGAAGAATCCTCGAAAAGGAAAAGAAACGTTAAAGATGAAATGTTTCGGCTTTTAAAAGTACTCAAAATTCCACTCGTGCACTTTAGTTTCCTGAGAGAGTTTACTTGCACGAGTTGATACCGTTTAATGTTTTGTTTTTTTTTTGCCAAGAACTGTGAAAAGTTGTTTAAATTATTTATGTAGTTTTCTGAATGGTAAAAATGCGTGTAATGTTTCAGATTCCAAATAAAATAAACATTTTTGTCTTTTAATGTTTAAAGAACTGAATGGTTTTTATGTCTAATTTTATGTTTCCTAGCAAAATGTCAAACAATTTTATACATGTTAATTTTAAATTCATGGTAAATCTAATATTTGGTAAGATATGAAATCTAAAATTCATTATTAAGTCTACTTTTAGTATTGTATCCAAATTTAAATGTAGCTTAAACTATATCGATTTATGAATAAATATATGGAGTTAAAATTTAATTTTGTATGGTACGTAGGTTCGTCAATAGTAATCTGTAACATTAAACAAAATCAAATTTATTCAATTATTTTCATTAAAAATTTTAGACTTTAACTTCATCCTGCTTTACATTCGTCTTAAGTGCTTTTATGTTTTCGAAATTGGACTTAATTTTTCTCTGTCACTTATATTTCTTCAGAGAATCATCTTTTATTTTAAACTATATAACATATAAGGGGCTTGCTGGCAGAATGACTGAGCTTTCTGGCTGTCCGTGCCACGAATTTCGATTCGAGTCCCAGAAAGGCCATGGATGTTTGCAGTGGTTCGAATCCACCTTTAAACTACAGATCCCGGTCTAATATGCTCGTAGAACATTGCGGGGGCGGCATTGTTACTTCGCATCCGTAGCGCATTCGAGCTTACTCGCGCCACCTGGGTAGTGCAAATTGAGTAACGTCAATGTGGCCCTTTGTTTATGATTATAAAAATCACGTTCTGAGTACTTCGGCGCCAGCTGCATTAGAAAAAAACCTCTTCAAATCTGTTATAATATTTGCGTACACAAAAATTTAAAAATAAATATTTGAGATATAAATTATTAGATACATTGACAAACTTTTTCAAGTAATATTCATAAAGGTTTTGTTGGGTAATAAATAATTTATGTACAATGGAATGATGACTCAGTAAATGTGTGTACATAAATTATTAGACTTTATTTTAGGGTATCAAATTTATCTTACAAATCTTCTCATGCAACTAATATTCTCTAAACGAAACATTTTAATTAAATATTTAAAATGATAAACAGAAGAATAATTGCTTAAGTCTCCCATATTCAAATAGTATCACACCAGTTATATATAACACAAAACTATTTTAAAATTTTGAAACTGTATCAGTTACTCTAAACGGTAAAAACCCAAAAATGTTTTTCTTAAATTTTTGATCTGAAGATGTAAATTCTTAACAAAAACATGTTTATTTTTATTTACGCAAGTAGATGAGTTTTCCTGAAGCTTCTTCAGCAGAAGAAAAATGTACAATTTTTATATGAATGTAGAAGCCTGAGAAGAATCTTTTGAAAAAGGAAAAGAAAAGCACTATGAAATGTGTGTTTCCGCTTTTTTTAAAAGTAGTTTGAAATTCCACTCGTGCACTTTAGTTCGAGAAAGGTTACTTGCACTGAGTTGGATACCGTTTTATGTTGTTTTTTTGCAAGAACTGAAAAAGTTGTAAGTAAATTATTTATGCAGTTTTCTGAATAGTAAAAAGTGTAATGCTTCTGATTCTGAATAACTTTAAATATTATTGGTTTTTTATCGATAGTGGAACGGAATTTAAAATAACAATTTTATACTTCCTAGCTTTAAATGTATTCTTAAATCAAACGCTTAGAAGATACGAAATTTAAAATTCATTCTTATGCTTAATCTATTACCTATCCAAACTAAATCTACCTTAAAACATAACGACAGATTTATGAATAATATGGAGTTATAATTGCACTTTATGTGGTCTGCAACTTTAAACAAATTAAAATATTTTGGACAAAAATTTTACACATTATTTCTTCCCGCATTTAATGATTTATATTCATTTTCATTTGTCTATCGCGCGGCAAAAACACTTTAAAAATTTTTGGGAATTGTAATTTAATTTTTTTCGATATCTTCAGAAGATTATCTTTTTTATTTTAAACTATAACATATAAGGAATGAAAAAGCTGGGTAACTAGCAAAACGCAAACTCTCAATCACTTCCACAGAATTTAGAGCCTTGCTCGATGTGCCATACTCAATTACCTGTGCATACCATAACTAGTAGACTTTTTATATTTTGTAAAGACAACCGGTTTATCTTTAAAAATCATGAAGAATATCCTCTAAACGAAACATTTTAATTAAATATTTAAAAACATAAAACAAAATAATAAATGTTTAAGTACTACCCTTATTCCTGTAACTATTTTAAAATTCTTTTGAATCCATATCATTACTCTTAAACGAAAAAGAGCCCTGCAAAACTTTTTTTTTCTAAAAATTTGCTTCTGAAGAAGGTGCAAAATTAACATAAACATTTTTCTTTTTTATTTACGCGCTTTGAGGTTTTTCCCCTCCCAGCTTCTTTTCGCTGGCAGAAAGAAAAAAATGTACAATTTTTAGAATGCAGCAGTAGAATCCCCAAGAAGAATCTTTGGAAGAAGGAAAAGAACGTTAAAGATGGAATGTTTCAGTCTTTTAAAAGTGCTTCTCAAAATCCACTCGTGCACTTTAGTTTCCTGAGAAAGGTTACTTGCATGAGTTGATACCGTTTGGCGTTTTTTTTTAAAAGAACTGTGAAAAGCTGTATAAATTATTTATGCAGTCTTCTGAATGTAAAAATGCGTGTGTAATGTTTCAGATTCTCAAATAGCAAACATTATTTATTTTTGTTTTTAATGCTTAAAGAAATGACCAAAAATTGCAATTTTATGCTTTCTACCAAAACCTGAACGGCCGAGTGGCTAGCTTGTGCGCCGGTACCGCTGTTTCTGATTCTATTCTAGTGGTGCCATGGATGCTT
>BPLR01011017.1:0-55744 GCA_021605095.1 Caerostris extrusa | reverse complement strand
TATTAACGGTACCTTTGGCGACAGTTGCGCTAATAAAGAGCACACGCGCCAACCGCAGCTACAGATTTGGCGCCAATCTACACTTAAAATTTTTGTTCCAAATAATAAAAATATATATGAAACACTTCATTTAAAATCAAAACGCTTTCAAAATATTTTTATCCCAAATAATAAAGATTGGCGACACTTAAAATCGCCAAAGGTACCTTTAATACGTAAGTACCATTTATTTTTGTGTTAATGTCAATTTCATTTGCTATAATTTAGTTTTATTTTATGAGTTACTGTGACCCACCTTCCAATTTGTTCGCATCCTACATCCATATTATCCACGTCATTGAAGTGAGGGAAAAAGTTAATTAAAAATTCCAGAAAAAAAAAAACAATTACTGGAAAAAACTCAAAACTCTTCCAAACAAAACAAAAGAAAACCTCTTATTTTTTTTTTTCTAGACAAATTAAATAACTCCACCCCCTACACACACCGACCGATCCGAGAACTTTACGGTCTACAGTTTCCATCGCCGATCAGCTTCCATCATCGACAACCCAAAGATTAGAGTGAGAGAGAGCGGGAAAAAAATTGGCGGGAAAACCAAACAAAAGAAAAAGAAAAACAAGCATTGCTTCATTGAAAAGGGACTCCAAGGTCACCATGCAACCAGAATGATACAATAATCGCCAAGCAAGTGAAATATGGTTGTCCATATAATCAAATTCTACCATCTCTTCTGGCACAGAGGTTCCACTCTCAGATTGTTATGACCATTTTTTTTTTCGACATTTTTTTTTTTTTTTATCCTCTGGAAGAACTGTGTGTCCCGATGGTTGGTTGATCGGGCGCTATTTCGCGAAGACATCGTGGGACAAGAAGACTTGGCCGTCATGGGTTTGTACGCCTGTTGTTGTAACGGGTTATGCGTGTAGAAGATAATTACACGTCGCGATGTGAAAGACCATTTTACTTCCAGAGGAATCTTGTTTTGGTTTAAAAGGACAACTTTTTGTGTGCCCGCCGCGGAATGGCAATGAGGCTTTCTTACAGCGTGATTGTCTTGGATTCAAGGCACCTAGGCTAATGAATGAGGCGCATTTTTTCACACACCATGCCGTGGTTTTAAATGTTCTCTGAGTAATTTTTGTTGCGTGTGTTATTGTTCAGATTCATATTCGATAACGATATTGGACAGATGTTCTAAAAAAATCTTTAAATAATGGTTGGCACCTGATTGGTTGGTTAGGGTGGTTGGTTATATTCGAGGCACCTAGGTTAATGAATGAGGTGCATTTTTTCACACAGCATGCCGTGGTTTTAAATGTTCTCTTCAATAATGTATGTTACGTGTGATATTGTTCATGTTCTTATTCGATAATAAGATTGGGTAGCTTTTCGAAATAATCCTTAAATAATAGTTGAAAAAGTGCACACGGCTAAGTCGCTCATTTGCAAAAAGTGCGACGATTTTAACAATCAAACATCAAATGAATTAGCTGATCCATTCTTAATAATATTGGAAATTAATTTTAGTATGATAAAAATTCGGATAGAATTTTGTTAGTACAGATTTGTAGAAGTTATCTATTTAGTCTGAAAAAATCTCCCAACTTTGAGCTTAAAAAACTGTAAAAAAATATTCGCTATATTTGAATGAATTAGGATTATGAAGTCGATTCACCAATCCATTCGTATAATTCTCGTTAAATTCAATTTTTGCAAAAGTACGAGGATTTTAACTATCAAACATCAATGATTCTTTCTTAATAAAATTGGAAATTAATTCTTATTATAATAAAAATTTGGATAGAATTTTTCTTTACTGATTTGTAGAAGTTATCCATTTGTTTTTGTAAAATCTTCCAACGTTGAACGTAAAAACTGTAAAAATACTTATCATATTTGAATCAATAAGGGATTATGAACTAATGTTTTCGATTATGAGATTGTCAATATATTCGTATCATTCTTGTTTGAAATATGCATTTTTAAAGACGGTGTTGAAGTGTACTTAGGATGAAAATTCAATTATTGATTAGAAACTGGTTCAGAAAAAAAAAAAATGTTGAATATCACATAAGAGGTGATTTCTAATTTAAATATATATAAATATTTACTCTGGATTACATTTTGTATTAATCTCTTAATAACTATGCTAAATATATAATATGTTATACTTAAAAAATTTAATAAAAAAATTAGTATTTTTTTTTCTTCTTTATTTTGATTTTTAAATCTCTTTATACAGGTAGTTTGTATTCAAGAGAATGCATCCTATTTTTGAGAAATAATAACTGTTCCTGTTTATATTTTTACACACACGTACACACAAACATATATATATATATGCAAGCGTGTTAGCGAATAGACGTATTACAATGCCTGCTATTACCAGTAAATTTAATAGTAGTATTTTAATACACAACTCACACATTTTTTATAGGGATTTGGGAGGCATTGCTTATGCCAAATACGACACATTGGAAAAAAATCTATGTGGTGGGCTCACAGATATTTGGATAACGGAAAATTAGAAGTAAGATATTTTGTCTGAAGAATATCATTTTGTATTCATCTGACATCTATATTGTGTCTGTCTTTTATGTATTGTCCTTGTTTTATATTGTAGACGAATGCCATTTTTGTATTAGAACAATGTTCTAATTCTTGAATGTTTACAGACAGAAAACTAGGAATAACAAGTAACATTATCAGGTATTTCTGGCGCTTGGTACTACAGGTTTCGGATTCGAGTCACTGCGGTGACAAGGATATTTGTAGTGGTTCGGAATCCACTTTAAACCGTAGATCCCGGTCAAATATGACTGTAAAGTGTTGGGCGTAGGACTGACAACATTACCCTGTAAAAAGAAAACATCTCCTGTTTTGGAATCTGTCAGTAAGCAGACGGCCATGATTCAACATGGACTGTAGTGACAAGGTGTTAGTTAATTATTAGGCATTAATAAGCGTATAACATCTAGTTAAAAGTATTAATAATGCTTCAAGGTTCTTACAGGCTTCAACGATGGGATTATTTAATCAACTTAGGTGGTTTAAATACTTAAAATGATGGAAGCATATATCCACATACATGTATTGGGTTGGCAAGAAATTAATGTCTCCTTTTACCAATGGTAAAAACCGAGTGTACTTTCTTGCAAGCCCAATATATGAGACAGTATATGGATATGCTAGGGATGGACCTAATAAAACCATAGACAGGAATGATTTTCATTGGGATTCGGAAAGTAAAAGAAAAACATCCAGGTGACATTCATTAGGATGTCCGTTCAAAACAAGGGCGGAAAAATGAAAGTACAGTGTAGTAAACCTTTTTCTCGTACACATTGAGTAACGCTGAATCTGCTGCATATCTGCTCTTATAGTAGTAAATGAATAATATAAAAGTTTCTGACATTCGAAAAAAAGTGTAAATGAGTCTTGTTTGAGTTTGATTTGTAAGTTGTTTATATAAACTGTATAATATATAAAAAGTTCAGTGACAAACACACGTACAGAAAATTATATCGATTGCAGCGCCAGGAACTGGGTCCAATTGTGAATCTAAACCATCCAGGGACCCACTCAAACACACGCACACAAAATTTCATGAAAATCGGTCCAGTCGTTTAGGAAGAGTTCAGCGACATACACATATACGGAAGAATCATATAAATAAAGATGGGCACTTTTCATATAAAGGAATACAATTGAAAATGTATACATAAATGTCGCAGAAAAAAAAAAAAAAACAATGGCGAGATTGACCTAACATAAGCATTAAACAATATTTCTGCAAAACACTCGTTTTGAATAAAGATCATTCAAAATATCATTAATTTACGATGATCCCTTCACACTCTTTATTATGAAAATACTTCCAAAGATACAGTTGCTTTCAAATCGTAAAAAGGGCGTCAGCATGGGTTCAACACATGTCCTAACATCTTCTCGACCGACACCATTGAAGAAGCCAAAAATTTGCATGTAGTTCGTGAAAGGTTTCTTTCTCTGGAGTACCCATTGAATTGGCCATACAATGAACTGTCTCATCCGCGCATACCATTAAAAAAAAAAAGCACTAAAAAAAAAAAAACACTTTTTTTTTTTTATATATATATATATATATTTTTGAAGTACCCTACAGCCCTTCTTACCACTACAGAAAATGATAGATGACCAAGCAACAAACAAGGCTGGAAGGCGGTTCTTCGCCATCAATCAGGACTCACTTTGACGTTTCGGGTTTCGAATAACTTGCAGGATTTTCAAAGAGGGGATGGTCTGTAAGAAAAAAGAATAAACGAAAAAGAAAAAAAAGAAACGGAAAGGGGAGATTTTTTTTCTCTCTCTTTTCTCTCCTTCTTCTTTCCTGCTTTGCTTACTTTTCCTAACACAATTTGAACGTTTTTTCCGCGAAGTCCTCATCATCCAAAGTTCTTAAAGTGGTTGTGATGCGAAGCATTTGGAAGCCATAATGGCATTTTGGGAGGAGATAGAACTGCTTGTTGACGGGTGATGTGATTTATTGTTCTTTCGGTGGATGTCGTGAAGCATTTGAGACTTGAAGTTTTTTTTTTTTTAAAAAAATATAAAAATCTTTAGTACATCAGAGATTCAGTGGTCTTAGAATGCTAATATATATTTATGTTTTTTTTTTTCTATCTTCTATTAACTGTTTTCAACGGGGTTCTTTTTATGTTGTTACTTTTTGTCTTTTTTAAAAATCATTTATGTCACGGTTTATAGCTACTGTTAAAGTAAAAATTGCATAAAGAAAATGTAAGTGCATCCTGTACGCCAAGAAACCTATAATAGAAAATCCTGTGCATTAAGAATTCTATAATAGAAATTCCTGTGCACCAAAAATTTGTCACTTAATCCTTAAAAATTACGAAATAGCATTTGTAAACTATAAAACTAAAAAAAAAATATATTAATGTCTTTAAATAATATTTATTAATAGTTTTTTTCTACTTTCTATGAACTGTTTTCAATGGGGTTCTTTTTTATTTAGGGTTCTTTTTAAGTTCTTTTTATTTGTTACTTTTCTCTTTTTTTTGGTAAATCATTTTTATGCCAGGCCTTATAACTACTGTTAGTAGAATCGCATAAAAAAAATGGCAGTGCATTCTGTACGCCAAGAAACCTATAATAGAAAATCCTGTGCGCGAAGAATTCGATAATAGAAAATCCTATGCGCCAAGAATCAGATAATAGAAAATCTTGTGCGCCAAGAATCCTATAATAAATAATCCTGTGTCCCAAGAATCCAATAATAGAAAATCCTATAAGCCAAGAATGCTATAATAGAAAATGTGTTCCAAGAATCCTACAATAGAAAATACTGAGCTGCAAAAAACCTATAATAGAAAATCCTGTGCGCCAAAAGTTTGTTAGTTAATCTTTAAAAATTTACGAAAATTACATTTTTAAATTATAAAACTAAAACTTAAATATTAATTTTTTTCCCACCATTTATTAACTACTTTCAATGAGGTTCTTTTTATGTTGTTACTTTTTCTTTTTTTAAATCATTTATGTCACGGTTTATAGCTACGGTTAGTCGATCGCGTAAAGAAAATGGAAGTCCATCCTGTGCGTCAAGAATCCTATAATAGAAAATCCTGTGAGCGAAAGGTTTGCTAGTCAATCCTTAAAAAATTTACAAAATAGCATTTTTAAATCATAAAACTAAAAAAAAAAAAAAAAAAATCTATTAATGTTTTTAAATAATAATTATTAATAATTTATTTAATCCGATATTTTTTTTTTTTTTTTTCTCTCCATAAAAAATTGATGTTCAATAGGATTTGAATCACTTTAAAAAAACAAAAACAAATGTCAACTTCTGCTCATTTTACCATCTATCTATCTATCTATCTATCTATCTATCTATATCTATATCTATATATATATATATATATATATATATATATATATATATATATATATATATATATATATATATATATATATATATGTATATATATATATATTCTGAATTTTAAAATAATAGAGGAAATTAACTAGAAATTCCAACTACTGTGGAAACAAAATGCGAACAACAAAAATTTTTCGTTTATCTTTTTTTCTACGAAAATAAAATAATATAAAATAATAAACAAATAAATCATAAAAGTAAAGAACATATTTTTGTCTCTAATTTAACGTATTTAAGACTTCCATCAATTTCGAGAAAAACAGTGACAACTGCTGCAAAAAAAAAAAGAAAAATTTGTAATTTTTTAAAATAAATTTTGCAAAAATAAAAAATAAATAATAAAAAAAGAAGCCATTTTTGTCACTAATTTAACGCATTTAAGACTTCGAAGAAAAAAAAGATGTATATATATATTTTTTATTTTAATTATTGTTATTATTATTATTAATTTTAAAAGTAGCATTAAATCGTATTATTCAATAATACGCATAAATAAACAAATGATGCTATTACACCTTTTCTTGTTCAAAAATAACTGCTAAACTGTGAATTCTTTATTTAAAAGATAATAGAGTTAATAATAAAAGTTAAATATTAAAATATGGAAAATTATCTAAGATACTAATGAAAAGTCATATTTGAGATTAGCATGCATCCCTGTGTAAAGATGGAATTTTATCTCTCACTTAGATATTTACATTTCTCTCGTCAAATAGTTCGTCCTATTAAAGGTTTTAACGAGTTAGCCAGATACCAACTAGATTTTCTCACGGTTATCTTAAATTTGGGAATTATTGAATTCCTCCTTTTCAACGTTAACGTTACCCATAAAACGATGTTTTCAATGCTGAAAATCTTAAATCCCTACGAATGAAATTTACCCATAGGAAGACAACTATTCGAGGAAACATTTGCTTTTCCATTTATTTTTCGTACAGAATCAAAAATTACCTCGCAGCAACATGTATTGTCTCTTCAATATTTTGAATTTTCTTAATATAACCTTTAAATTTCAAGGTTTGTCAAGATATAGAGAAATATTCTCCATTTAATATATTTCCAGCGATACATTATTTTTGGGTCCTGTACATTTGGGATTCACATTCCTATTGTATGAAAGACTCTAATCCAAAGCTTGTTAAAAGACCACCATGGTAGGAAAAGATACTTTTAATACTACTGCGCCCAAAAAAACGTAAGATTAATTTTTTTTTTTTTTTTTAAAAGCAAAAACTCTTTATTTCCTCTCTAAATTTATTTCATCGCCTTCAAAGTAATCTTCCGGATGCACTTATGCTAACTTTTTTTCCAATCCTCAATGCATGCTAAAAAGTCATCGGCAGGGGATTGCTCTTTAAAGCGCGCGGCGATTCAATTCAAAACGGTGTCCACGGAGTGGTTAAAAAAATTAATTCATATGAAAACAATTCTCCAAGATCTCATTTCAGTGCAATATAGGCTTTGCATAAAAAAAAAAAAATCATATGAACAATTCTCCAAGAGCTCATTTTAGGGCAATATAGGATTTGCATTAAAAAATGCCAGAAGACATATGAACAATTCTCCAAAACCTCATTTTAGTGCAATATAGATGAAGGATGCCATACTTCAAAATTTCAAAATATGAATTAACAAAAACCTTTATTAACTAAAGCTCATTGGAAAATACCAGAAGACCACTATAGTAGAAGTATAGTAGAAGAAGTGCAATACATTAAAAAAAAATCATATGAACAATTCTCCAAATGCTCATTTCATTGCAATGTAGAATGCACATTAAAAAAGAACCTTAAAATTTAACATGTAGTACTTTCGTACTTTTGGAGAAAAAGTACATCAAAATCAGGCCTTTTAACATTGTACCGCCATTGGATGAGAAAAATTACTTTATATATTTTTAAAATGGTGAATTTCTTATCTTTATTTAAGTTAATAATGTCAGAACTTCTGGGAATTTCTTCATTTTTTTATACTAATCTTAAGAATCACGAAAGGAAGAAAATTTACATAATGTTTGATAGAATGTTAAAACCTTTCTTCGTCCTTTACAAGAGATCTGTATAATCTCAGCTTCCCACGATTTTTCAAGATAAAGAGATTAAGCCGTACATTTGAAAAGCGCTTTCCATTACGCGGAAAATTCTAGTTGAAAATGCCAGAAGACCATCTTTGTAGAAGAAGATGCATCTAATGCAAAGAACGATGTATCATACTGTGCGGTGCGTGGAATTTAAAACTGCTCCGAAGCAACAACTTTATCTGAAATGATATCACACTTCAATACTTTCAAAAGTACCTTTATTAACTAAACTAACGTGGAAAATCCTTATTGAAAATGCCAGAAGACCACCATAGTAGAAGATACATTTAATTCAAAGAAATGATACTGTGTAGTACGTGGGAATTTAAAACTGTTTCAAAGCAACAACTTCGTTTGAAGTAATGATATCATACTTTAATACTTTCAAAAATATTCAAAAATACTTTAGTTTTATTAACTGATATTTATTAACTAAATTAACGTGGAAAATTCTAATTGAAAATGCCAGATAACCACTGTAATAGAAGATGCATCTAATGCAAAGAACAATGTATCATATTGTGCGGTGCGGGGGAATTTAAAACTATTTCAAACAAACAACTCCATTTGAAGCAATGATAACCATACTTCAATACTATTAAAAAAACTTTAACTTTATTAAATATTACAAAACTTTATTTTTCGATACATGCTTTGTAAGTCAATTGATTAAAAGCCTAACTCAAGAAGCAAAAGCAAATCAATCATGTGACCCCTTTTAATATTATGTTATTCAAGTTTATTGAGGCTTATATTAGAAAATTTTATTTCGTCAATATTTCTTGTAATGATTCTTAATTGAAATTTTAAATTAAATTAAATCATTTAAAAATAACAAGATTTGGGAAAGTAATTTTAACTAAAATGGCTTACATTTTTGAATTTGTTTAAATTTATCATTGCTTTTTTGTGAATATCTTCATTGTAACTACTGATGAATGAAACTGATTTTTACTACTGTAATGTAAATGGCACATTAATTACAATTTGACATTAACATTGTATTATTTTCAGTAAAAAAGATACCATTTTAAATACACAACCTTTCCTTTGTCTGCCTGTTTATTCATAATATTATATTATGAAGTTAATTTGCCCGTTTTATATTATATATCAAAACCCATATAATTTTTTTCTCTGCTTGAGATATTAAAAATTACAATACTGAGCTTCAGATGGCTTTCCAATTCAAACATTATTCAAATAATTTAACCATTATTATTCCAATCATTTTCAATGTTTATTTTTTTTTAATAATCATTCAGTTCTATCTCCATTTCCGCTCCTATCTCCATTCCATTTGTCTACCTAACAATGACATATGGTACAGACATAAATCACATCTTTCTAGAGGTACCTAAGTAGAGTTTCAAAACAAAATTATCCATGCTTTTCTTACTCTACAATGTTTTTTTTTTCCATGCTGTTACTGTCACTTGTGTTTTTTTCACTAGTAATCCAATGGCAGTGCTTTTTAAAATTTATGCTATAGTCATTTGCAATTGTAACCATTCCATGCACGTTTTAAGATAAAAAGTTTATTATTTTCCGCACACAATACAATGCATTATAATTTATATTATAATATACCTCCTGTATTTACGATGTTTGAGCTGGCTCATTAACATAGTTGTTTAGATGACCTTTGACAACATTAATTTTGTGTCAACATTTGACTACAGTATTTTATTCCGGACTTTACCCTACGCGACGCATGTACTTTATAAGTGCTGAACGTTAATAGTTCATATGTTATGTGCCCCACAACGTTTTTGACAGAATAATGTTGACACATAGAAGTGGCATCAAGAATAAATAATAAATAACACCATAAATAATACCTACAGTACCATAAAGAAATCAAACAACGTGAGATCTCATGAATTTCTTTCTGTTTAGGTTCATCGGTCAAATTTAAGCTGCATCTTCTTCCTTTTGACTGTTAGTTTAGCATATTCTAGATTGGAGTTGGCCAACTTTAACACATTTCCAAAGTCAAATTTAAGTCCGATAACGACCAAAACCAGTTTATTTTTCCGAAGAGTAATTAGGCAGTATTATCTTCCTCCCAATTGAATCATTCACAAACCAATGACAACAATAGTTCTTTGTGTCTACAATCGGACTACAGTATTTTATCCTAGATTTTACCCTACACGATGCATATACCTATAAGTGCTAAGCGTTAATAGTCCATATGTTAGGACATTCGTGCCTCCACAACGTTTTTGACAGAATAAAGTTGGCACATGGAAGTGGCATCTAGTACCATAAAAAAGTCAAACAACTTGAGATCACGTCAATTTCTTCTCGTTTAGGTTCATGGGCCAAATTTGATCTTATTCGAATTTGACTGCTAGTTTAGCATATTCTAGATTGGAGTTAGACAACTTAGCACATTTCCATAGTCAAATTTAAGCCCAGTAACGACCAAAATCAGTTTATTTTTCCCAAGAGTGATTTAGTATTACCTTCCTCCAAATCACTCACAGTCCGGGAAAAAATATGATTGCCGTTAAATGTATGTATCGATATTTAATGTTGCATCAAAATTAATAACAGATGTTGAAATTTCACCAATCGATTTAATTTCATTTTGTTATTTCTACTACTCTAACCGTGCTTCCTCCTAAGCACTGTAAGCCCCCTGTAGCGTTCAGGATAAATGGTCAATAGGTCTCGAAACTTTCACCGGAAAAGAAGTACAGCGCACCTGTTCAGAAACGTTTAGTTTATAATCTCTCATCTCGAGAGGAAATACATTTAGCACAACCCTGTGTATTTGTTGGCCTACAGACTCTCACCCGCAGAGGAAATATATTTCGCGCAACCAATGCGTACCTGAGTATCTTTATTTTAGGCTTAGAAGTAGAATCCTTTCACGAATGGATAAGAATATGTCTTTAAATGTGTTAATAATTGTATGTGTGTGACTGCATGAATAAAGCTGTACGTTCTTTCAAGTCTCAACCCAATATGTGGTATATCTCAACCCAATATGAATATGTGGCCTTGTGTTTAAATGTATAGTAAAAATTATATTCGAGTGTATGTATTAGAATTAGAATAAATTGCATTAGAAATTATTTATTTGATAATAATTTCTAATACAATTTATTATCAGCCAATATTTTAACTCTTATTTCTGGTTTATGCCAGGGTTAAAGAAAATATTTGCTCGTGTAAAATGGGGAAGAAATGTTTGAGGTTCTAGATCAACAAGCTTAGCATTACCACAGTAACACATACACAAAATTCTTCTTTCCCCTTCCCCCTTTCAGTGGCACCTAAAAGTTCATTGGAATTCAAGAAAGGATTTTTTTTTCTCACGGGCCGTCAATAAAGCGAAGCCAGGATGACAGTTATTGATGATCCTTCCCAAGTTGCTTGAGTCTGTTGTTTGGATCTTCAGTCCTGAGGACAGAACGTCGGATCACATTCGTCATTTATCATTTGAGCTTCTCCATCGTCTATTCATGGACTTAAAAACGTTCTGTCTTCTGATGGGAACTGATTGATTATAGGATGGCTATCGATATATTGCATGCTAACTTTGACGAGGTAAAAAACTATTGTTGAAGGAAAAAACTGCCTCGTTAGGAAGAAAATAGTCGCCGAATGAATTAACTATAGTCAATTTGAATCAGTAATTCAGATTTATTGATACAAGTCATAAACGAGGTCGTTCTATGCAAATCCATGTTATAAATAATCAACGCAAAATACAATTATACAAGGTTAGGTTCCAGAAGTTATAAAAGAAGGATTAACCCCACGTTATACCGCGCATGACAGGTGACAAAGATAAAGGGGTATATAACAGATCGCTTGACCTAAGTTCTTGCTTACAGATCTTAACAGATCGTTTGAGTTAAGTTCTTACTCAAAATTTTTGGCAGATGTAAATGTAGAATTATAAATTTCGATTTGAAAGTTTGAAAATAGTTTTAATTCATCATCATCATCATCAATCATCAGCAATTGCGCAGCAACCCCATGATGGGCCAAGGCCGTCTGCCTACTGGCAGAATTTTAAAAGAGAGATGTTTTCCTTTATGGGGTAGGGTTGTCAGCCCTACGTTCAACGCTCTACAACCGTATTAGACCGGGACCTACTGTTTAAAGTGGATTCCGAACCACTACCAGCATCTAGGCACCGCCGGGACTCAAACCCGAAACCTGTGGCACCAAGCGCCAGAGCTGCAGTCACTCGGTCATCAGGCTTCAACAGTTTTAATTAGCATAATTATAAATGGAGAATTGGGGCCTGAATGGCCGAGTGGCTAGCGCTCGGTGCCACAGGTGGGTTCGAGTCCCGGCGGTGCCATGGATGTTTGTAGTGGTTCGAATCCAAAACCGTAGGTCACGGTCTAATATTATCGTAGAGCGTTGCGGGGGCATTGTTACTTCGCGTCCGTGGCTTATCTTCAAGTTAATGGGTACTGCAAAAGTGAGTACGTCTGTGCAGCACTTGCCTTAAGGCATCAAGACCAAGCTGTCTAAGTGTTTGCCAGCTGCATTAGAAAAATAAATGGAGAGTTATTCTTATCTGATGCACATTAATTCTTTTTCCTGTTATCATTAAAAATGGAAAATTTAAAATCCATTTTGTGTAATTCTCTCTCACTCTTTCTCTCTATATATATTCGAATGGACCGATATTATATATAAGGCCTGATGGCCAAATGAATGACGACCACCCGTGCCACAGGTTACGGGTTGAAGTCCCGGCGGTGCCATAGATGTTTGTAGTGATTCGGAATTCACTTTAAACTGTAGGTCCTGGTCTAATATGACCATAGAGCATTGAGAGTAGGGCTAATAACCCTACACAGTAAAAAGAAAACATCTCCTGTTTCGGAACCTGCCAGTAAGTAGACGGCCTTGGTCCACCATGGGCTATGGCATCAATGCAGAAGAAGTAATATATTTAACACTAAACGAACAAAATTATTTTACATGTTTAAGAAACTTCAAAACTTTTTCTCAAATCTAACAACATCAATGGCTCAATGAAAATGCTGCCTGATGGCTAGCGCTCTGGCCTTTGGTACTATAAGCTTCAGGTTCGAATCCTGCAGTGGCATGAAAGTTTATGAGTGTTCAGAATCCCCGTTGAACTGTAGGTCACGATCAAATTAACCCAGAGTGTGCACAAAATGACCGAAGAGCGACAAACCAAAACCATTCCTTAAATTTAATCTTGACACACTCTTAACGTGTCGCTGGAAAGGTATTAAACGGAGAATATTTCTCTACAATAATCTCTAAATCTGGTGGTATGTCGCTCTACGATCATCTTGGGCTAATTAGAGCGAGATCTACAGTTTAACGTGGATTCCGAACCACTAAAGCATCCATGCCACTGTCAGGATTCGAACCTGAAGCCTTTTGGTACCAAAGCCCAGAACATTACCCAATTAGCCATCAGGCCGCATTACCTTTTAGGACACAAGGCAGTTTGGAATTAAGTTTTGATAAAGGTACTTTCAAAGCACTCAGTATGATAAATTAATTGTATTAGAAGCTTCTTCTTCTATCACGGTGGTCTTTAAGCAAGTTTTGGATTAGAATCTTTCATGCAATAGGAATGTGAGCTCCCAAAAGTACAGCCTAATCTCTTTTATCTTGATAAAACGTAGGAATTTAAAATTATACAGGACTCAGTATTGGAAGAAGAAGTGCTTCCAAGTGTAGTTGTCTTCCTATGGGTAAATTTAATTTTTTTTGTTGAATGCATAACGTTAGTGAAAAGGAGGTATTAAGTAATTCAAAAAACGACAAATCAAACCAAACCAATGAAAAGTCTTGAATAAAATCCAAATATTCATCTTGTAATCTCTCATCATGTTTTTTAATACTACTGCGTGCAAAAAGTAAAAGCAATTTTCAATTTAAAATTCCCGGGGCTTATGGAATTTCAATTTGTTTTTTTTCTTTTTAGGGGGTCCTTGACATCTGTGGGAAATTTGACCTCAAAAATATTTATTAGTCTTTGAGTTACGCTTGGCTTTGTGAGACGCTAAAACCGATTCAGGCGATTTTTGAAATGCCTGAATTAATTGAGCAAAGAACTTGTATTAAATTTTGTTTGCGGAAACGTATAGAATGTTGCAGAAGGCACTCGGTGAGCATTTCTATATATCGGAAAGAAATGTTTAAAAGTGGTATAAACAGTTCAAAGAAGGCAGAGAACGCGGTGAAGACGAAGAGCCCTCTGGTCGACCACCAACCTCAACCGACAAATTAAGTACTTGCACTGAATTTCGTAACAGCGGAAACATATACAGTATATGTGTGTAATTGTATGGCCTGTAGAAATGTTGTGCTATAAATAGAATTTTTATTATAATGAAGAAATATTCTTACATTCTTTCAGGCATATCGGGGAAAAAAAGAAGCTAAAATTAGAAACTCATTGCCCCGAACCCAAGAAAGTTAACACGTGCGACACAAGACCTTAAGCGAAAGTTCATGGTAAGAAGATGAGCGACATTAAAAATCAATTAGAAATGATATATCGTCGATGAAAAAGCAAACAGAAAAAAAAATACTTAATAAATCAGCTGCTATTTATTTGTAATGTTACAGAAATATTAATTCATGTAAATTGTGCTGAGGTATGCAAAGCGGTGAGTTTGGATGATACATATCGTTAAGTGGGGTGTCATTATTTAATCAATGCCCTACGTGACGTGCAGGGTAAATAGAGTGGAAATTAAACGTCCCCTCCCTTGCTCTGATTAATCTAGGAAATGAAGCAACGGCAAGGGGCAGCCCCCTTAGAGGAAAAACTAAGGTTAAACAAGCTATAGAATAATAGTTACAACCCACCTTATCTTGTAATGTTTAAAAGAAATCCATTTTATTATGCAGATGGCTTTGCCGCAACTATTATTAGACCCAGGTTAAATGAACGCGAGTTATCGTGAGGAATGCGCTTGCAAGATGCTTAATGGTATAGTAACCCCTTTGATGTATATAGTTCTTCTTGGGAAAAATGCGAAACTAAACTGTGATAAGATCACATAAAAACATAAAATTGCGCTTTTAATTATAGGTTTTTATTGGTGATATGCAAGACTGCAGCTAAAAATAGAACCGATGTCCGGGTCTTTTTATGGGGCGATTAATTCAACAATGAGGAATGTTATCAGTTCCTACTTAATCGGTTTTTCTCTTTTACCTTCCTGATTTGTGATGTGATGAAATGTTGTCTTAGGCCATTGATAATTTTAAGAACTCAACCTGGGTCCTTTCGCTCTACACATTAGACAGTTAGCATATTATATTCCTATATTGCACAGTAATATGTATGGTTTGTCTCTCTATGGTCATTTTCTTGCTCACTTTAGACTAATTAGACAGGGATCAACAGTTTAACGTGTATTCCGAACCACTAACAAACATCCATGCGACCGCCAGGATTTAAATCTAAAGTTTGTGGTACCAAAGGACAGAACGCTAGCCAATTGGCCAACAGGCCGCGCATAGTAATAGGAGAGTATAATACTGAAAGCAGGAAAAAATGAGATGGTTCCTTTCTTTAGGAACCATATTTGAATGAATACTCTGCTACAAATAATAGATAGGGAAAACTCTTGTTCTTAACGTTTTTGACTATTTTAAGTTAAGAACAAAAGTTGAAGCGAACCTGGTGGATAGCGTTTGGAGTTTAAGAATTGAGAGGATCGGTTTAAAATCCATTAAACAAAAACCGAACCGAAAACTACAGTGTCTCTACCATGCTGGAAATGGGTTGAGCAAGAGGAGGAAAGTGAAAACTCTAGATGCCTTTCCCGAGAATGAAAAATATGGTGGCTCCATATTACGCTGAATTTGATACAGGTCTGTCATGCTAGAGTTGGTTTGGTTTGCCGCTATACGGTCATTTTGTGCACACTTTAGGCTAATTACACCGAGACCTACAGTTTAACGTGGATTCCAAACCACTCACAAACATCCAAGCCATCTGCAGGATTCGAACTTGAAGCATGTGGTATCAATGGCCAGAGCGCTAGCCGATTGGCCATCAGGTCGCTTTTTAAGAGGAGGAGAGTGAGAGATCTAGATGCCACTCCCGAGAATGCAAACTATGGTGGCTCCTTATTACACTGAATCTGACACAGCCTGTCGCTCTGGAGGTGAATCATTTGAGGCTATGGATTTGACATATGAAGGCACGTGTTAAAAACAATACTAAGAACGAGATGTAGCAACAAAGATTGAAAGACCATTTCATAAATACACAGTCCAGTCATATGTGACCACCTGTCAAAAGCCAGAATAACCACCTTTTGGCAGAGCGGACCGCTGCGAGACGTGCAGGAAGAGAGTCAATTAGGTTTCTGAAGGTGTTCACTGGGATGTTGAGCCATGTCGACTCCAGTGCCGTGGCCAGTTGCTCTAGATTACGCGGTTGAGGATCCATGGCGCGAACAACCCGATCGAGGTGATCCCACAGATTCTGGATTGGGTTTAAATCCGGTGAGTTTGCTGGCCGGGGAGTACGGTAAACTCATCCTGGTGCTCTTCGAACCACGCACATACACTGCGAACTGTATGACACCTCGCATTGTGCTGCTGGTAGATGCCATCCTTCTGAGGAAAAATAATCCGTATGTAGGGGTGGACATGGTTCGCAAGGACAGACGCGTACTTGTGCTGATCCATGATGCCTTCCACAATGATGAGTGCACCCAGTGAATGCCAGGAAAACATTCCCAAACCATAATGCTCCCTCCTCCAGCTTGGATCCTTCCGGCAATTGTTGCAGGGTGTTTGCTTTCAGACATTTCACGCCACCTGTCGCCACTCTGTGGACGTCCAGTTTCGGTACTGGCGTGCAACTTCCAGCCTTCGTCGCCGATGAACAACAGTCAGCATAGGTGCATTAACCAGACGTCTGCTGCGGAGGCCCATGCGCGGCAACGTTCGCTGAACCGTTGTTGAGGATACACTCTTGGTAGCCCCTTGGTTTTATCTGGAGTTGCTCAACAGTTGCACGTCTATTCGCCCGAACGCATCTCCGTAGCATTCGTTCGCCTCTGTCCTCTATAGCCCATGGTGCACCACATGTACCACGCCGCTGATTTTGGATAGTGCCATTTTTGCCATGCACGGTGTACTTTTACCACGGCGGCACGCGATCAGTTCACAAAATTAACCGTTTCGAAATGCTTCCACCCTGGGCCCGAAAGCCAATAATCATGCCCTTTTGGACGTCGGATAAATCGCTACGTTTCTGCATTACGCCAACGACTGAAATGCTTTCCGATGCCCTAGGACATCCTTTACATACACTCCACTGCAATGTGCTGCCACCTGCCTTTTGTGATTGGTTATTTCACGTTGACGTCGAAAGTAGGTGGTGGTCACATTAATGTGACTGGACTGTGTATGTTCACAAGTAACGAAATAGAAGTTAAGTTCAAATTCATTTAACGAAATAGATGTTTAAGAATACGTTCAAGTGAATTTAATCATAAAAATTGTGAAAATCTGTTACGGTTCCAGTTCTAAAGGAAATGAATTTTATGTTATGATTCTGTTAAATTAGCTCTTGCCGGTTGGCAACTTAAAAAGTTGTTTTTATTGCAGCAAAAAATTAAAAGAAGTTTAATCATAAAGCAGCTTATGCGATCATAAATATCAAAGCACGTACTCAAGTGAAATCTGTTTGTGTTCGGTTTAGATGAGATAGATGTGATCGTGAAGGCATGGTGACGCTGTAGTTTGTGATAATGGAAAATATTCATTGCTGGGGTTTAGCTGGTGGGAACTCAGATAGCAATTAAGCTTGAATTAATAGTGTTGATCAATTTTGAAGTTTGTGTTAAAATATCTTCTAAAATATCTTCTTAGACAGTTCTGAATTTTAATATAAAATGATTCCCTTGATTTATATTTTGTTTAAAAATATAATATTAATGAATATATAACTTTAAAGGCAGTGTAAGATAGTCCCAGGTATTTGCTAATATAGAAAAAGCAAATACATATGCAAATAAATGTATATTACTAATTGACATTTTATCAATGAAAATAAATAACTAATATCTTTAATATAAGGCATACCGTCTTATATCTTTGATATAAAAGAGTTAATAAGTTTTTATTTTCTAACCCCAAGCAATTGCTAGTTGTATGTGCTAATATATATATATATATAAATTGGGCTGAAATAATATCGTTTATCCAGAGGGTACGTATTCCTTAATAAAGCTATCCTTTGAATATTATAATTGATTTCCTTTGGATTTACTAATTTGTTTCGATTTTATGGATTTCCTGGACAGTATGTTTTCATACTCTGTCATTCTATATTTTTGGCAAAGTTTATTTTTCCTTATGTGCCAATTTAGTTTTTGTAGTTGAATCATTTAATTTTCTTGTATTGGAATTGCCATGAGATTTTGTGGTACAATTTGAGAGTAACAATTACCGATAGTAGCTTTTGGCGAGCAAAATGATAAGAAAATAACGAAAAAAATCACTGCTTCATAGTTCTCCTTTTTTGTATTCACATGTTGTGTTTATATATATAAATTCATGTTTTGTGACAATTGCAGCACCATGAAGGAAACGTCATAATTGAATGAAATTTAATACACAGTTAAGTGGTAGTGGTACAAATAAATGATTAAATGTTCAAAGCAAACAAACAATAACAAGAGATCGGAATCAGTATTTTGTGTAGCCACCACGCGCCGCAATAAGTGCTGCTACCCGACGTTGCATGGGGTCAAAAATAAATTTTGAATGTCTGCCTCAGGAAGAGCATTCCATATCGTTTGTATGCGCACCCAAAGTTCGTCTGCAGAAGCAACAGGACAAGGATCACGAGCGAGACGCCGACCAACGAAATCCCACAAATGTTCAATCGGCGACATATCCGGGGAATACGAAGGCCAAGGAAGAAGCTGTACCTGCCGTGTTGCAAAGAAGGATTGAACAGTCCTAGCGATGTGAGGGCGGACATTGTCCTGTTGAAATACAGCGCCTGGCAAGATTTGAAGGAAGGGAACAGCTTGGGGCTGTAGAACTTCACTGATGTACCGATAGCTGTTCAGATTGCCCACAATTCTTAGCAATTGAGATCGTCCGTGATATGCTATGGCACCCCAGACCATAACTCCGGGTGTTCGTCCACTGTGGCGTTCGATAATGCACTCCGGAAGGTGGCATTCACCGGCATAGCGTCTGACACGAATGCGGCCATCATGGTACCACAAATTAAAGCGGGATTCGTCAGAAAATACGACATGCTGCCAATCAGCACGCCAGTCTCTATGGCGATGGTTTAGCGTGAGAGGGATCCTGTATAAAGGAGTCCTTGCGCGCAGTCCACGCTGCAGCAGACGTCTACGAATTGATGAAGCACACAATGAAACACCTGTAGCTATTGACCACTGTGCTGCCAATTGTCTAGAGGAAGCTGTACGGTCCGTCAGCGCCATGCGTACCAGGTGTCTATCATCGCGACCTGGCGTCACATTTCGGGGTCCACTCCCGGATTTCCGAGTTGTCCGACACTCGTCCGTCCTCTGCTTCCAAAGCTTCACGAAGGCCGATGATTCTCTCCCGTTCAAACTCTGTAAGTTGTTCAAATCTCGCTCTCTTTCGTCGAAGAGGCATAAGTAACGATTGAGCTAATGTTTACCACTAGCAGATAACCACCGATAACCATACACGCCTCGCTACAGCCGTCTATTTATTCGGATCCATCCGCCGTTCAGAGGGCGCTGCTCAGCATACGCATGCGCTACGGATTTGAAATTCTAATCATTTGCATATCATGCGCTAATTTGCATTTCCTGAAAATTTCAGCTCACTCGCGTAAGTCCTTCATTGTGTTGCAATTTTCACAAACATGAGTTTATATTGGCGACTAAATACCGCAAATGTTTGCAGCAGTTCATTACGAAACATATTCTGACAGCGATATATTCAATTTACATTCCTTCGTAAATTACCTTTCCTAATGGACATCAAATTTCTTAACGAGCAACATTGAAAACCCTAAAAGCTACTGAAAAAAATTAATTATTAAAAATTGTAATTGAAAAAAGATAAATTAAGAAACATATACTTTATCATATATATCGAAATTGCCATTTCCTTTGCTTTCCATGTTATATTAAATTTATTGAATGCACTGGCATCATTAATAACTAGTATTTATAAAAATAATTAACAACAAAAACAATTTACAATTAATTCAAGGTTGATTTATTTATTTATAGCAGGAATCATCACAATTTAATGTCGCACTAGAGCTTTGAAACTTAGTAATCAATGTAATATTCAATCAAACATATCGCTTGATTAATTAATTATCTTATCTAATGTGACATCCGATTTCTAGAAAGGCAATTACTTGAGAGTTTAATCTACGAAGTTCTATGAAATATACCTAATGATGTGAAAATGTTTCACTTGTTTATTTGAAGCAGAATTCCTCATTATCACGATTAATTAATTTTTTTCAAGGCGAAATTATTGCGCATTAATCTACTAATGTGAATAGAAACAGTAATTTTTCATTGTGTTTCTATGAATTGTACAGATTAGCAATATTCAGTGAGTATTTATTACCAGTAAAATGATTCATTGTTTGAAATGTAGTTATTAATTGATCTGTAGAATAAATGATTCCCTATTAAATTGATTTTATACATTTAATTAATCGTTTTCGAATACCAGTTCCTGTTAACTTTTAATCTTTTAATTCTTAGAAATTTGAGATCATTTGAATTTTTTTAATTCTCAGAAAGTTTGAGATATTCTTTTTTAATTCTTAGAAAGTTTTATATATATATGCATATATTTTAATTCTTAGAAAGTTTGTGATTGTTTGATTTTTTTTAATTCTTAGAAAGTTTGAAATCGTTTGATTTTTTTTTTTTTTTTTTAATTCTTATAAAAATTGAGATCATTCGATTTTTTTTTTTTTTTTTAATTCTTAAGAAATTTTTTTTGTATTTTAAATTTATTTATTTATTTTTTTTTAATTCTCAGAAAGTTTGAGATATTCTTTTTTAATTCTTAGAAAGTTTTATATATATATGCATATATTTTAATTCTTAGAAAGTTTTATATATATATGCATATATTTTAATTCTTAGAAAGTTTGTGATTGTTAGATTTTTTTTTTTTTTAATTCTTAGAAAGTTTGAAATCGTTTGATTTTTTTTTTTTTTTTTTTTTTTAATTCTTATAAAAAGTGAGATCATTCGATTTTTTTTTTTTTTTTTTTTTTTTTTTAATTCTTAAGAAAATTTTTTTTTTTTTAAATTTATTTATTTTATTTTATTTTATTTTTTTGTACTTATCACACACTAAAAAATATTAAATTGTAAAAAGAAATAAATTGACCATGAATCAATAGTTAATTATAATTATTATAAAGAATTTATAATTATAATTAACAATTGCTTCTTTTTTATATTATATCAATATTTATCAAATGAACTTTTTTTTTTTTCCTTTTTTAAAATAAAAAATATGAATTTAGTAGAATTAAAATTAAAAACTATGATTAATAAAAATAACCAAGTAACAAATGATTGAAATTCAAACATTACTATATTAAACGAGCGAAGTTGGAAAATAATTACACCAAATACATTAGGATTTATGATAATAATAAAAGGATTTGGGATTTTAAATAAGCTTAAAATAAGGCAGTTTTAATTTTTTACCAATATGGCTAATTGAATCGAGAAATATACTACTGTGCCCAAAAAGTAAGACCAATTATTATTTTTTTTTCAAAACTTCTTTATTCATTCTTCCAAATTTATTTCACCACCTTCAAAGTAATCCTCTCCGGACACAAAGCATTTATGCCAACTTTTTTTCCAATCCTCAATACATGCTAAAAAGTCATCGGTAGGGATGTCCTTCGAAGGGTGCGGCGATTTACAATGAATCTCTTCAATCGGCTCAAAACAGTGTCCCCGAAGTGGACTTTTCAATTTAGGGAATAACCAGAAGTCGTACGGTGGTTTTGGAAAGATATGGGTTTCGCTTTTGGCAAAAAGTCACGAAGAATTAATGCAGTGCGAACTGGCGCATTCAATGTTTTCGGTACCAATCGAGATTTGACGCGTTTGAGACCCAAAATGGAGTTGACCTATCCTTTTGAAATTCCAACATCATCAGCAAGGTCTCTAATTGTAAATCAACGGTTTGCAAGAATCAGATCTTTAATTTTTGGACGTGAGCTTCGTCGGTTGAGGTGGATGGTCGACCTGTACTTCGTCTTCAACGCGTTCTCTACCTTCTTTGAACCGTTTACTACTTCTAAACATTTCTTTCCGATATAGGAATGCTCCCCGAATGCCTTCTGCAACATTCTATACGTTTCCGCAAACAGAATTTAATGCAAGTTCTTTGCTCAATTAATTCAGACATTTCAAAAATCGCCGGAAACAGTTTTAGCGTCTCACAAAGCCAAGCGTAACTCATACACTAATGAATATTTTAACGTCAAATTTCACACAAGGACAAGGATCTCAAGGACAGTGCCAGCAACATAAAAAATGAAGAAAAATTGAAATTCCATAAGCCCCGGGAATTTTAACTTGAAAATTGGTCTTACTTTTTGGATACAGTAGTATAATAATATGCTGCTAGATACACTTGACTAAGATTAAATTTCCGGGCAGAAGGAAGTAATATTAATTTTTATATTTCTGAGGATACATATTCTTTAATAAGTTAATATCATGAAAATCAACCTTTCCGTCTATTTAAAGCTTTATCTCCATGCTGTCAGGTATATCCTTATTTTTATCTTTTTTATTTGATCTGCATTTCATGTATTTTTTTTTTTTTTTTTTTTTAACAGAACATATATTCTGCATCTACATAATATAACTTGTAATTACCTATACATAAATTACTACATTACCATCCACTTTCAATATAAAGTTTAAAAAAAAATTCCCATTAAATAATCATTTTTATCTCTATAATTGCTTTTAATAAATTATTTTTATAGATTAAAATGTATAAAACATTTTTGTTCTCTTTTAAAAAAACAAATAAATAGCAATTAATTGTTCCGTCGAATTTTAGCTCCTAAAAGTAAAAAAAAAAAAAAAAAAACTTAAAATATGCAACTTGTTAAAGTGATTTATCAAGAATTCGTTGTAAAGAATTTTAAGTGCAACAAACTTGTTGAGCATTTATATTAAAAGCATTAATGAAATCAGAAAATAAAAATAAATGAAAGAGAAAGAAAAAGAAATCTTAATTAGATTGTCAAGTTAGAAATTTTCAAATGCCACTTGGTGGCCATCATTCTGAAACCAGACTCTTGCTTCTGCTGCTTCTTATGCTAATGACGTCATAAAAAACAGCAACCGATTTTTCATCGCAGGGTAAAAATAGATTCTTTGTGCATTCTAAGCAGCCTCTATTTCGCGTTCTTCTTCTTTTACGAAAGAATTTAAGCTTTTTATATTTTCACCATACTAATTTATAAAATTTTAACTATCATATTTTAATTATAAATTCAGATAGATTAATTGAGAACACAGTTAAGAATAATAATTAAGAATCTAATTAATTCTTACTCCTTCCATTCATTACTTACCCATAACTATTAATTTTAATAATCTCAATATCCGTAATTAATGTTTGAACAGCAAACTAACGATTAAATTTTACAAATTAAATTTGAATAGTTAAAATGATAATTATCTAAATCGAAAGATATATATTAAATAAATTAGTCTATCGGAATAAAATCGTCTGCGAATTAGAAACATGCATTCATAGATTCATGTCATACATTTCGACACTAAATATTTTTTTTTACATAAAATGCTTTAATTTATTTAAGTAAACATGAATTTACTTTCTATAATCTATCTTTATTTTATATTTATTGATACTGAATTATTTTCTTAAAAATATTAAAATTTTGACACTTATCAAACAAAAATTGGTTTTCTTAGTGATTCTCAATCAGACGATAAAACCTCGTTTATTTTATATAAAATGAATGTTGGCAACGTAAATGTAAACACAAAATTTTCATTAATAAGCATTTTATTTCATTTAAAATATGATTATAGCTTTATTTTATTTCATAAGAATTGTGTCATATTACATTTTTGCCTTTGTTCTCAATTAGTAAGTATTTGAATTTATATAGTATGACGAAATAGATGGGGCTTGAATGGCTGTTGTCTGGCGCTCGATACCACAGGTTCCGTGTTCGAATTCCGCCGGTGCCATGGATGTTTGTAGGGATTCAGAATCCACTTTAAACCGTAGGTCCCACTGCAGATATTAGTTAACATTGCTGATTATCATTAAATTTCCAAAAACTGCAACTTTAATTTAGGTCAAATGAACTAACTATTTTTAATATTTTCGAGCTTCCGGTAGACATTGCTCAGGATTAAAAATTAATTCCTTTAAAAAAAAGATTCATTACAATATATACTAGAAAATGTTTTGTTCACTTTAAGCCGTAGGTCCCGGTCTCATAAGACTGTAAGTCCGTCTCAGAGCCAAGTCAGACTTCTACCTACCTGCTCCATCACAACAGAAGCTGCCCCCTTTCCCGTCTTCCATGAGTCCATACGGGTTCGTGGGCTTGGTCTAGATATCTACCAAGTGGGATAAGACAAAACAAAAACTAGCATGACCAAATAGATTTATTTTCCAAATAAGAATTTGATCTCATGTTATTACAAAATTTTCTCTCAAAATTTTCGCTTCAGTTTTACTCTAATGTGGATTTAAACCGGGGTTTCCGTTGTTCAAGGACTTGAATTCACTGATTGGTTAAATTGATCCTACATCTCTAAACTATGACAATGAAATTTACAACTACAGCAATATAAATAAAAGATAGATTTAACAACAGTAAGTTGTTTTATAACTATTTATTCTACCGAACTTAGGAAACATAAGATATTTAGTAGGAAATTATTATTACTATATGCTTTAACTTGCTGTAACTCAGCTTTATAAGTTTTATAAAACAAAGTTACTTCCCTACTTTATAAATCACCACAACTGTTAAACCTGTGGGTAGCTAAAAATTTTAACTACTAACATCGATGCAAAAGTGAGCAGTAGGTATAAAAGGTTGCTACCCCTTGTCTCAGAGAGACTACCCTGTCCACAGGAACCACTTTTGATTCAAAATGAAGGTTGCTACTTTTAAATGCTCCAATATGTACAGATAAGTATTGATGATTTCAATGTTTATATGGTTATTGAATACAATTGACATTTTTCTGATATGGCTAACTGATATTTACTACGCAATTTGTGAGATAACATTATCTCTTACATAGCTTAAAGACATTCTTAATTTAATCCTTTCGAAACGTTATATCAAGACTTGATGTATTTATGACAGTAAACTTTACCATAACTCAAGTATATTTAAAAACGCTTATATTCAAACATTGTTTAGCAGTGAACATGACAATTTTTTTGTCTGATCTTCAAACGATTAGTTTCTTTTGAATAAAATACATTATGTATTCATTATTAAATGCACCATGTGTGTCTATTATTAAACATTTAGAAATCTTATCATTCATTTTCGATTATAGCAGTATTAAATTCAGTGTTAACTAAATATCGTTCTGATCAATAATAAGACTATAATATACAAATTCTAAAATATTCTTCCGATGAATAGTTTAAAAAGTAGTAAAAAAGCAAGTTTTTTTTTTATAATCGTGTTACATATGCTACAACTGTCATGTGGTGCTATTTTTTTTCTCACAAATTTCGTAAATAATGTTCATTGGTTTTTACAGTAAATATCTTCCAGAACGACCACCCTCCAACAGTGGCCATTTTTGTTTGGAATGCAAAAGTGGTGCTTTTTAAAAAATTGCACTGTATTAGGAATTCTAGGCCATCGTAAATCGAATGCACCTGCACTCATAATCTATATATGGGTAGTGACTGAATCTATATACACTTGGCCATGATGCATCTTTTCAATATGATTAAAATATACAAGTTCTAAAAGATTCTTTCGATGAATAGTTTAAAAGTAGTAAAAAAAAAGCAATTTGTTTCACAGTCACGTTATATATGTTACAATTATTATGTGGTGCTATTTTTTTTTTTTGTAAATTTCATGAATAATGCTCATTAGTTTTCATAGTAAAAACCTTCCAGAACGACCACACAACAGTACCATTTTCGTTTGGAATGGAAAAGTGGTGTTTTTTTTTTTTAAAAAATTGTACTGTATTAGGAATTCTAGGCCATCTTAAGTCGAGTCCACCTGTATTCATAACATAGGATATATGGTTAGTGACTGAATATGTATACACATGGCCATGACACACCTTTTCAAGCCCTCTTTTCTCAAGGAGGAGGAAGCACCGCCGCAAGAGAATGGAACAAAGTTGGCATTCCTTTTTGCAAAAACATTTTCGCTTCTCATCACCTCCCACATGAGAAGCATTCCGCCCAAAAACGTGAAACTGGATTCATCGATTCTTCTCTAACCTGTCTAAATTTTGTCGCTGAGAAACCGGAAGCCCACATTTCAGGAAACGCTACCCCCTCCCCTATCTTTTAAGAAGGGGGAGGGGGTAGAGGAAAAAAAAGCGAGTGGGTCCTACTACAGTAGAAAGAAGGTCGATTTCTCTGCGAAGAGAAGCGAAATGGAAAGTGGCAAG
This sequence comes from Caerostris extrusa, assembly GCA_021605095.1. Taxonomy (NCBI): domain Eukaryota; kingdom Metazoa; phylum Arthropoda; class Arachnida; order Araneae; family Araneidae; genus Caerostris; species Caerostris extrusa. The sequence continues at coordinate 29,045 of BPLR01011017.1, read as the reverse complement.
AAAAATTGTCGAGGAGAGGGGTCGTCGTTTCCGCCAACTCCCGGGAAAAAGAAAGCCGCCTCGAGAAAGTTCCGAGAATTCCCACGCTCCATTATGTCTCTCTCCATTTCAAAACTCAGTGATTTTGCATTTGCAGGTTGCCATATTTAATCCTTTAGCACTTTTTGGCATTTTTTGCTTTTCGAAATTTTGTTTGGTTTGGTTTGCTTTGTCGCTCTACGGTCATCTTCTGTCTCACGAGGGCTTAACAGACCGAGACCTACAGTTTAAAGTGGATTCCGAACCACTACAAACATCCATGGCACCGCCGGGACTCGCACACGAAACCTGGGGTACCGAGTGTCAGAGCGCTAGACACTCGTCCATTCAAGCCCCCAAAAATTTTGTTCACAGGGATTAAAAAAAAAAAAAGGTATAAATTAGATGCATCATTAAACACAGGCATGGGTTGTTCATAAACAAACTATGTTTAGGCAAATTATAATCAACGTAGTACTTCTTTTACATGTAATTGAATGGATACCAACCAATTTGTTTTGAACTGTTTTGAAGATAATGAAATAAGTTCACAAAATAATAATAATAATAATGATGATGATGATGATGATGATATGTTATGCATAAAAATAAGTTGTCCACAATAAAAAATTATTATGTTTTAACAATAAGCTCCATTTCATTAATCTTGAATGAGAATTTCTTTAATTCGCAAAATTTGTTATAGGAATGCCCTATTACTGAGAGCTTCTCCCAACTTTTTGAATCGTGTTAGATTGAAGCACTAGGTGATGGAATGTAACGTTATGGAAGGATTTTCTCCAATTATAGAAACATATTATAATAAAACTACATAGGAATCCATTTTACAGCTAACAAGCTGTCATTCATCAGTCTAAGTTTGAACTCAGCAGACATATTTCATGTACCAGAGACGCAAGCAGAAGACCTTGAATAAAATACAATAGCCAAACACATTAACATGATGTTCATCAAGAAAAAGGCATTGTAATTTTTGACAATTTTTCAGGCAATTGTCGAAACATATAATGAAACTAGTACATAGAAATTCATATTATAGACACAATCAGAAGAATTTGAATAAATTACAATAGCCAAACACATTAACATGATGCTCAGCAACAAAAGGCATTGTAATTTTTGACAATTTTTCAGACAATTGTATACTAACTACATAGGAAACCATATTATAACTAACAAGCTGCCAGGCATCAGCCAAAGTTGGAACTCAGCAAAAATATATGCATCAGAGACACTATTAGAAGAACTAGAATAAAATACAATAGTCAAAACACAGTAATATGATGACTCATCAACAAAATCAACAAAAGACATTGTAATTTTTGACAGTTTTTCAGGCAATTGTCGAAACATATTATAATGAAACTACATAGGAGCTCATATTATAGTTAACAAGTTGTCGTTCATCAACCAAAGTTGGAACTCAGCAAAAATATTTCGTGTACTAGAGACACTATTAGAAGGACTTGAATAAAATACAATAGCCAAATACATTTACATGATGTTCAACATTGCAAAAGGCATTGTATTTTTTGACAATTTTTCAGACAATTCATAACATATAAGGAAATTAAATAGGTATCCATATTATACATAAGCGACAAAAAAAATATTTCATGCCCCAGAGACACTATCCGAAGAACTAACATATAAGGAAATTAAATAGGTATCCATATTAGAGATAATAAACTGCCATTCATAAGTCAAAGTTGGAACTCGGCAAAAATATTTCATGCCCCAGAGAACTATCCGAAGAACTTGAATAAAATACAATAGCCAAAGATATTAACATTATGTTCATCAACAAAAAAGCAATTGTATTTTTTGACAATTTTTCAGGCAATTGTCGAAATATATTAGCCAAAGCTGGAACTCAGCAAAATATTTCATGTACCAGAGACATTATAAGAAGAACTTGAATAAAATACAATAGTCAAACACATTAGCATGATGTTCAGCAACAAAAACATTGTATTTTTGACAATTTTTCAGACAATTGTCGAAACATTTTTATAATGAAACTACATTGGAATCCATATTATATTAGTAGTGCCGGGCATCAGCCAAAGTTGGAACTCAGTACAAATATTTCATGTACCAGAGACACTATCAGAAGATCTTGAATAAAATACAATAGCCAAAGACATTTACAAGATGCTCAGCAAGCTCGGTACCACAGGTTTCGGGTTCGAGTCGCGGCGGTCCCATGGATTTTTATAGTGGTTCGAATCCACTTTAAACCGTTGGTCCCAGTCTAATATGATGGTAAAGCATTGTGGGGATAGTGTTATTCGCGTCCGTAGCTTATCTTCAAGATATGCATGCCCCTGGGTAGTGCCCCTGAGTAACAACGGTGCAGCCCTTGCTTAGGGCATAAAGATTAACTGTCTCTATATTGTCGGCTGCATTAGAACAACAACATGATGTTCAACAACAAAAAGGCATTGTATTTTTTGACAATTTTTAGACAATTGTCGGAACATATTATAATGAAACTATATAAATCCATATTATAACTAATAAGCTGCCAGGAATCAGCCAAAATTGGAACTCTGCAAAAATAATTCATATAACAAAGACACTAACAATAAAATATTTGGCTTTTGTACAAAAAATACAATAGCCAAACACATTAACATGATGTTCAGCAACAAAAAGGCATTCTATTTTTTTTTTTTTTATCTACGTGGGAAAATACTGAGCTTTTTGTTGTTGGTGGTGTCTTAAAGTGAAGAACATTAATTTTACCTTGAAAGCCATTTAGTGGGGTGGCTCTTTAGAAAAGTCGAATGACACAAGTTCACGCAATGACCATAGGAACTTTTCATTACAGGTAGTCGGTCTGGCTGCTCCCCTTCTTCCCATGGGAAGAACGTCTGTCTACCTGTATTACTATATATTACCACACTAGTACACACTGACCTCTGGGGGAAGCTTTTTTTATGCTGACCTGTGTCCTAGAAAAGAATGCAGATCGTGGGAAGCTGCGGACAAGGGGCTCTACAGACACTTAATACCTTATACAGAGATGCTAAATACTAGGATCTTCTGCATTTTCTGCGAAATATTTTAAAAAGGGTTAAAATATATAAATAAAATATAGTAAAAATATATAATATATATTAATATTATAATATGTTAAAATATATTAAAAATTTAGTTTTACGATGTAGCACGAGGGAAAAACTAATAATTTTACGGGGAAAAAAAATGAAGGAGAAAAAAAAAAAAAAAAAAAAAAAACATTTTATTCAAACACTTTTTTAAACAATATACAATTAAAAAACTTTCAACGATTTTGAGAAAAATAGCGCCAGCTTTCGCAAATATAGAAAATGACATAAATTTTTTTTTAATAATAAAGATAATAACAATCTATCTTATTTAACACTGTATGGAAGAAAACATAGTGTCGCTATTACGTTTTTCCTTTGTTATTTAAATGTTTTAATAAAATAACACATTTAATGTTAACATAATGTTAATTTAACGATAACACATTTAACGTTTAACACACACGCGTTTTTCCTTCGTTCGTTTGAATATTTTTATATGTTAATATATGAGGTCTTTATTGAAAGAAAGATACAATTTAATGGAGTAAAAGTTTAAAATAAGTAAGGAAATAAGTTTAGTTTTCATAAATAATAGTTTCTTGTAATAGATTTTTCATAAAGTTTTTTGGACTTATTATATTCATTTCAAAATACTGTGAGTAATATATTATTATTGTTATTATTTTGTGTGCGTTAAGTGTTAAATCTAATATGTTATAAACAATATCAGCATACATATGGTAGCATTGAGAAATCTCTAAATTAACCCTATTTTATAAATAAACTTCTTAATATTTTTTTTTTAACTTGTTATATTCCTTTATAATATCAGAAATTGCTGCCACCATTATGAATGTGCATTTCTGTTGTTGTGATTTTTAGGGTGATACTGTAAGTCATTTCGATCTGAAGGTAGTAGTAATATGTGTTTGTCATTTAGCTCTGCCCCCACTACCGAAAAGCATAAAAAAAAAAAAAAAAATACTGAAAATTTACTGAGAAACCTCTCAGAAGTGCTACTTAAAGTTAATAGGTATCTTGGAATATATCTATAAAACTACAATTGCAACTGGGCCTGAATGGCCGAGTGGCTAGAGCTCGGTAAAACAGGTTTCGGGTTCGACCCGGCGGTGCCATGGATGTTTGTAGTGGTTCGGAATCCACTTTAAACCGTAGGTCCCGGTCTAACAAGATCGTAGAGGCGGAGGCATTGTCACTCCGCGTCCGTGGCTTATCTTCAAGTTACACGGGCCCTGGGTAATGCAAAGTGAGTAACGTCTGTGCAGCGCTTGTCTTAATACGTCCATGTCTGTTTGCCAGCTGCATTGGGGAAAAAAATAATTGCAAACTTACGCTCTATAAAACCACAATTATTTTGTATTTAATACATAAAATAAAAAGCTAGTATTCTGTTTCAAATGGAGACTTTTTAATTGAAAATGATGCATCGATAATAACAAATTATTTAGTAAATGGCATCAATAATGGAAATTTGTTATAATATTTGTTACATAATTTCGACACTTTATTTATTAAAGCAAGCACACGTGTGACTGAAGAGATTATCAAGATAAGCATAAGTATTAATTAAATTAAGCATAAGCACTAACTGCCATCAATGAAAGCTTTTTGGTTTTGCAAATCTTCTTTCAGTATTCTTGTTATTTTTAATTTATTTGTTTTTACATATAACTCTTGTTAAAGCAATTATAATTATCAAGATCATCTCCAGTACGATTAGTATCTAGAAATTAATTGATGAATATTTTTTTTTTTTCGGCAATACAATAACTTTTGGTAAATCATATGCATTATATGACAAGAAAATAAAATAATGTGTTTGATTTTTAAAAATATCATTTGTTTTCCGTTCTTTTATGTAACAATAAAGATTATTCAATTTCATTGTTAATTTAAATTTAATAGACTTTGTACGTGATCATATGAAATGATCATGTGATATTCACGTGTGTATTAAAAATGCGTCAATATTTTAAAACTACATCAATATTTTAAAATTTTTGTAAAAATTTTTAAATACTTAAACATTAACTAATTACTGATTAAATATTTATATAAGGTGATAAATAAGTAAAAATGATAAAGATAGAAACTTGAATCTGTAGTTCTTAATTTTAAAGTGGAAATTCAGATCTTATCATTGGTCAATAATAAAAATAGCGTTCATTTTTTAATACCGTCTAAGCTCATTAAATAAATGATCGACCCTATTCAATAAAAAGGAAAGTTTTTGCATAATATTTCTATGTGATTTACTAATATTTGGGAAACCAATTTTATTTTTGTCATGGTTACTTTATAATCGAAATTGGAAAATTTGAAATGAAGTAAATATATAAGTATAATTACATGTATATAATTTTAGAACTTCAACATACAACATAACAAAAATATATTTTAATGTGACTATTTACGGCATTTTATAGACTAGTTTAAGATAGTATGTTTATAATTAATAATACGTTTGTTTTACTTGATTATTTATTACATTAATAATTAAATAAAATATTTAATTATTCATGAAAATATTTTTAAGTATTAAAAAATAATTAATAATTATTAACTTTATTTTAAAAAAATATATGAAAAACATATCAAGAATCAAATAGATGGTTTTCAAAAAGATACATAATTCTTATTAACTAAGCGAATATATTAAAAAATATCTATCTCGAGATAGTAATATTTTTCACAAATATAATAAATTAATCGAAAATAATGAAATAAATCAAACTTAATGTTTCATATTTCTTTTAAGGAATGGTCAATTATTTTTGTGAGATGTGAGGCTTTAATATTATTTATCATGGTAATCATCATATCATATGATATCACCAAGGCAACCATCATATATGATATTATCATGGTAATCATCATATCATATGATATTACCCTGGTAAATCTAATTTTTAATATTTTGTAAATTAACTTTGAATAAATAATAGAAGTATCTTTGTAAAAAAATATTTGGTTTTTTGTATAAAAATATTTCGTTTTTGTAATCATTAAGAATTTATTCATTTAATGTTTTACTATTTGTTTAGAAATTTGTAATAATTAAATCCTGCAATCAAGCTAACCCTTTATTAAGAATATTGGGAGAAAAAACCTGTTGAATAAAATAATTTCCTAACATTTCAATGTTATTTTTTTATTAAAGTATTCTCAGGCCATTTTCTTAAAAAAAAATATTCAATTAGATTTTTTTTTTACATTAATTGTTTAAGGTGATAAGATGACAGTTTCCGTCTAGTAAAAAAAAAAAGAATGAATGAATTTAAGAATTAAGACAAGAAATTTATTGTAATTAATGTTAATTATTATAACCAAATACAAAAAATAATAAAACGTAACTAAAGAATATTTCGCTTTTAATTAATGAATTTAATTTTTTGAAACTATAAATCTTTACTATATCTGAGATATTACTAATAGTTTAATTTTTTGTATTTTGTGAACCAGTCTCAAACAGGATGCATTTAAATAAATTTATAATAACATTACTGGTTCTTATTGATAATTAATCAAAGAAGATGGAACATATGTGCTCCGCGTCACAAGCTTTAGCATTCATCGTTCAAAGATAGATGATTCGTATCGTTCAAATAAATCGTCTCAAGGATTCCTTTATATTTGTCTCATTCGTTTCAGTACTTACTGCATATGATGTATCAGATATGATAATTTTCGTATCTAATATTTCAGGTTTTGTTCATATTACTGATGCCAAATCCCTTTAAAATGTAATTTGCTGATAATGCCATCACCATATGTCGATCATAATCATCGCCATATGATTCAAAGATAGATTTTCGTATCGTTCAAATAAATCGTCTCAAGGATTCCCTATATTTGTCTCATTCGTTTCATAGTACTTACTGCAAAAAGATATATAATTTTCGTATCTAATATTTCAGGTTTTGTTCATATTACTGATGCCAAATCCCTTTAAAATGTAATTTGTGATAATGCCATCACCATATGTCGATCATAATCATCACCATATGATTCAAAGATAGATTATTCGTATCGTTCAAATAAATCGTCTCAAGGATTCCTTTATATTTGTCTCATTCGTTTCATAGTACTTACTGCATATGATGTATTAGATATGATAATTTTCGTATCTAATATTTCAATATTACTGATGCCAAATCCCTTTAAAATGTAATTTGTTAATGCCATCACCATATGTCGATCATAATCATCACCATATGATTCAAATATAGATTATTCGTATCGTTCAAATAAATCGTCTCAAGGATTCCTTTATATTTGTCTCATTCGTTTCATAGTACTTACTGCATATGATGTATTAGATATGATAATTTTTAATATTTCAGGTTTTGTTCATATTACTGATGCCAAATCCCTTTAAAATGTAATTTGCTGATAATGCCATCACCATATGTCGATCATAATCATCACCATATGATTCAAAGATAGATTATTCGTATCGTTCAAATAAATCGTCTCAAGGATTCCTTTATATTTGTCTCATTCGTTTCATAGTACTTACTGCATATGATGTATTAGATATGATAATTTTCGTATCTAATATTTCAGGTTTTTGTTCATATTACTGATGCCAAATCCCTTTAAAATGTAATTTGCTGATAATGCCATCACCATATGTCGATCATAATCATCACCATATGATTCAAAGATAGATTATTCGTATCGTTCAAATAAATCGTCTCAAGGATTCCTTTATATTTGTCTCATTCGTTTCATAGTACTTACTGCATATGATGTATTAGATATGATAATTTTCGTATCTAATATTTCAGGTTTTGTTCATATTACTGATGCCAAATCTCTTTAAAATGTAATTTGCTGATAATGCCATCACCATATGTCGATCATAATCATCACCATATGATTCAAAGATAGATTATTCGTATCGTTCAAATAAATTGTCTCAAGGATTCATTTATATTTGTCTCGTTCATTTCATAATACTAACTCGTATGATGTATTGGATATGATAATTTTCATATCCAATATTTCTGGTTTTGTTCATATTACTGAAACGAAATCACTTTAAAATATGATTCATTCATAATTATCATCACCATATGTCGATCATAATATCATATTACTTATTCGTATAAATTTAAAGTATTTTAAATTAAATGAATTCAATTGTCGTTCAACAGAAAGAAAGAGAAAAAAAAAAGTCCCCGATCTAATTTCTGGCAATAAATGTAAATGAATAATAAATTTAATCGTTTTTATTTTGTTAATGATTGATTCAATAAAAATTTATTTAAATAAATGTAAAATTATTATAATTTCGTCTATATTGAAAATATATCATCGACAATATAATTTTTATTCAAATGTTATTTCTTATAAATTTGTAATTAAATATTATGTGGCTGGATTGTTTTGGTAATATGCATAAATTAATGAATGTAATTTTTTTTTTTTTTTTGCAAATATGTTATAAAATAATCAAACATGTTATAATTTAATAAATTATGTTATAAAATAATCAAATATATTATAATTTAATCAAATATGTTATAAAACAATAATATATGTTATAATTTAATTAAATATGTTATAAAATAATCAAATATTTTATATATCATAAAGTTATTATAGAAAAAATCAACATTTAATTACACAAAACTGTTCTTCTTTAAATATAATCTTTTTCGATTAACAACTTTTGTAAGTTTGTTGAAAATCAAAGGAATTTTTATTGAAGACATTTAATTTAGAAATTTTGTACTGAATTAATTTATAAATATTTTTAATATTTAATTCAGAATAAACGGAAGTATTTGATTTTTATACCTGCAGTAAAAAAATCGAACAAGATGTTTGCGCAGATATTTTTTTAATGGATTCTACCAAAATAAACAAATAAAAAATGTTTTGCTTTGAAATAATCCCAACATTTAAAAGAACGACGAAAGTAAAGACGACCAAAATTATCCCGTCAGCCACTAATCCAGATTAAAACCACCACTACTTTCCATTCCACTCTTCAATACAACACACACACTCAAACACAGACTTTCGAAAAAGGAAAAAAAAAAAAAAAAAAAAAAGATAAAAATAAATAAAAAATAAAAAAAAAAAAAAAAAAAAAGAACCCACTCTATATCTTCCGCTTTATCTACTACAACTTCCACTGCATTCAACAGAAAAGGACGAGAGAGGGAAGGAAAAAAAAAAAAAAAAAAAAAAAAAAAAAAAATCCCCAAAATCCCCGATCAAATTTCTGGCAACCCCAGTGCATGTTCTGTGACACAGATATTGTTGGCGATAGAGTTTCGACGTTCAGCGAAGGATGCACAAAAAAAAAAAAAAAAGTCTCATAAGAGAAGACTCGTGGGAAAGTGATAAAGCCAATCAAAGTCGAGGTGCTGACCAGCAGATAGCCTTATCTTGGTCGGCTCCTCTGATGTTTATCGGAGCAAAAACCGAAAATTCGAAAGAATATCACAGAGAGAAAAAAATTAAAAAAAATATTTAGGGACAGGAATGACACCCTATTTATATATAACTTTCTTTCTAAGATGCTACGACTTTTTTTTTTTTTTTCCCCTTCGCTCTTTTTTATTTTTTTTTTAATCTGGTGTTGCCACGTCTTATATGTAATTGGATGTATATCAATATCGTTTGGTTATTTTTTTTTTATGCTAGTTATTTAGTTTTATCGTTTAACTTTTTTTTTTTGTATGTGCGTTATTTATTTATTTATTTTTTTTTTTTGTTGCTCTTGTTGCTAAATTTTATTAGAATGGCGATGAAAGTACAGACATTTTAAAAACAATTCATATCAATTTGAATATGTTTTTCTTACATTTTTTTTTTATTTCTGTTATATTTAAAAAAAAAAAATAATTTTCATATTATTTAGTATTCTATTTATCTAATTATTTTTTTATTATTAATGCTTTGTGCCTTTAAATTTATTTTCTTATTATGAATAACTCATTTATTTATTACTTGCATTTTTAAGAAATTAATTTAAAAGAAATAAAAAAAGTAAATAATTTATGTCTTTTAAGAATATTTATTCATCTATTAATTTCCATTCGTTATTTTAAACATTTCTTTACAATATTAGAAATTAATGTTATTTGTCGCTAATAAAACTAATTTGTTGATTTAACGTTATGCAATGTAACTTACCTCCAGTTCTTGCACAAAGGGAGTTAAAGGCAGAAATTAGCTTTACTTTCTGAAGGTTATTTTTTAAGAAAATGTTCACATTTTTTGTTTTCATTTGCTTTATGCTAGTGAAAACTAAAAAAAACACTCTTTTGTATTAAGACAGCTTCACTACAGTATATATTAAAGTTAAATAATATATATATTTTATTTTAAGCAGGTAAGTATGTGTAATTATTTTCGGTTTTTTTCGTTTAGCCCACTTACTACAGAATATCACTCTGATAGATCAATGCCTAGTGCTCTGACCTTTTATACCACAGGCTTCAGGTCCGAATCCTGGCGGTGGCGTGCAAAAAATGACCGTGGAGTGACAAACCAAGAAGCAGGCAGATCAACTCCACTCCGAATTGCACCATAATTTGGCACCAATAAACCTAAAGGATAAGTCTATGTGTGGTTTGGTTTGCCGCCTTATGGTCATTTTGTGCACACTTTAGGCTAATTAGACCGAGACTTACAGTTTAACGTGGATTCCGCACCAATAATAAATATCCATGCTTCAGCCAGGATTCGAAACTGAAAGCCTATGGTATCAAAGGCCACAGCGCTTGCCAATCGGCCATCAGGCCGCTGATATGTCTAGGAGAGAAGGGGGTTGATATTTGTAGCCATCCCACTTGGAAGGTGGATATTTTCCGGGGTTTTCTGCCAAATTTTTTAATTTTTCTAGTGAAAAGCAGCTTTAAATACTGATTTTTTTTTCTGTACATTCTCGGTCTTTGCATCTCATCTAAATGAACAATCTATTGATGGTTAATGAAAGGAGGACATTGTCTTCTGGGAGGGTAACTACCTTACATTTGCACGTTGTCAGAAAGCCCAGAAAACTTCCACCAGGCACCGATACGCTTATGGGCGAAGTATTTGATTGAGGTTTGAAGCATTCGATCCTGCTGTTGTTCTAATGCAGCTGGCAATACAGAGACAGTTAATTTGTACGCCATACGCAAGGCCTGCTCCGCTGTTACTCATTTACCACTACCCAGGCGGCACGTGTAGCTGGAAAATAGGATTCAATCCTAGTTCCCTGTGTTTAGAATCCCGATTAGCTAAATATCAGCCACTCCCATGCCATGAAGCATTAAACGATAAAAAAATAATAAGAAGAAGAATAAAATGAAGAATAAACTTAATTTATTATTATTATTATCATCTTTTTTTTTTTCAAACTGAGACATTTTGAAAAATAACACTTTACATCTTTCTCATCAAAATCGCTATCGAATCTTTCCTTGAACCCCAAATTACATCGTATGTTTCTGTCTAAAAAACAGATTTCTCGCCGACGCGTCTGAGATTTCCAGACAAAATGGATTTCCGATATCAGTTTGCAAGGCATTTCTGGAACTCTTAATTTCGGGTTCAAGGATAGACTTGTTTCTTAATAGCGCACTTGGCTTTTCAACGATTTCCTATCAAGTGCAATGCTGTCGATACATATATGGGCAGTTCCTCGAAGTGTTGATAATGAGCTTTCTTCGGAGCGATTTGTCGTGAGATTTCATCTTCTCAGTCTCACGGGCATCACAATAAAACAGATATGTTTCTTATTGGCCCTACATCAGTTCATATAAGAAATGATATTGTGCATCACTAACATAAAAGTAATACCTAATACTTTTTCAGACATGAATAAGTTTTATTTAGGATTATTTGATGAAAAGGTAAAATCTGTAACGTTTGCTACTCTTATATATGAAAGGTAGATAGTAATGAATGATGTGAGTGGAGATTGATTGTGAGTAGATAGTGATGATCTATAGCAATGTTAATATAATAGAAATAGGTGTAAATAAGTGCTTAAATCACTTGCAATCAATTTAGCATTTTCGTAATTGACATTAATTAATGTGCGATTTCCATTTAATTGATAGTGTCATGTCCATTTGAATTATGCTCAAACTCACCATGAAAGAGGAGATACCATTCAATTTTTCATGTGGCAATTTTTAATGAGTAATGCCAGCATCGAGTTAACTCTCACTTCTACTCGAATTCAACATAATGACTTATGACAGTATATATATATATATATATATATATATATATATAAACGATAAAAAATTTTAATATATATATATATATATATATTATTCAACCTAATATTTCGATTTGAGGAGATAAAGTGAAGGTTGGTGTCAACTTCACCCTGGTGATGTGCTTAGGTTTTGAAATCGAATGTGTGTATTTAACTATTCAGATGGTGGGCTCAAGTATCGCATTATCGCATTTGACAATTAATCGTCACGCAAGAGTGAAAGGTTTAAATAATATCTGAATGAATATAAAATCTCCATCTTACTATATTACGTTAGGTTCCTGACTCTAGACAAAGCCGAACTTAAAGCTATTATGCGTATGTGAGGGATATGCATAATAAATCTGCAGGCCAAAATGTTTTAGGAGAAGTGGAAAAATGATAATTTTTACATTATAATTACTTTTTTAATGATTTTGATATTCTGTATAATCCATCAAAGATTAATCCTCAATGTCCTGCAGTGCGAGACGGACATCCCATGAGTAATCTACTCAAGGATGGAGGGGAAAAGGGCAGCTTCTGTTGTAATGGAGCACCCATAGGTAGAAGTCTGACTTAGCTTCATGTTGCTGAAGAAGGAGGGAAGTGTCTTCCAGGAGGACTTTTATGGGAATTAGCCCGCATTTTCGTATATTATAAGAGAAACTCCAGAAAACTTTCACTATGTAATCACGTTTCCATTGATCCATGAGTCGGGCGTCAAAGATCTTGACATCATTAACTTCAAAAATATTTCTTATTTTTTCGATAAGCATGTTTGTGCTTGCATGTTTTTTTTTTTTTTTTGTTTTTTTTTCAGATGAAAGCTTTTATCTTTCTTTCCTCTGTTTGAGAATGTTTTTTTATTAGCGTTATTACAGATTTTATATCATCGAGATTTCTTCAACATCTTGATTTGTCACGATGTTAATCAGTTGTGTTTTCCCCCAAAACTACGCTCATAATATTTTTTTCAATTCTTTAAAAGACATTAGGAAAATGCTTTTTCAACTAAATTGAGAAAATATTTAAATCACAATACAGATAAAGTTTTTCAAAATAAATAAAACATTGTTGATTTTTCTTATTAAAATTATTTAATATCCCATTTTCTATTAATTTGGGAAAATAATTTAATTCAAAGGTTTTTTTCGTTGGACGACAAATCTCACAATTCGTACCAGCACAGATAAAAAAAGGCAAATTTTAAAATCGTCATTTGATAATCTCATTTGGGTGATATTTTAAAGATTCAAAAAAATTTACACTATTAAATTTTTATTATTATTTCATTATATATTAATAATAAGTTCATTATAATTAAATTTATATTTATAATTTTAATAATATATCAGTTTCAAAATATTTATATTAAAAAAAAAGAAAAAAAAAATATAATAAAATATAAATAAATAATAAAAATATATATATATAAAATTTAAATTCACAGAAGTTGAAAAAATTTGAACTGGGAAGTGTGAAAAAATTCATCTATACTCAAATAATTACCTTTTTTTTTATTTATTTATTTTTAGTCCTTTTTTTTTTTTTTCATTGTTTTTTTTTTTAGGGGGGGGGGTTTGCCTCTCCTTTAAAAAAAAAATAAATCTAAGTTGTCTAAAGAAACATTTTCTGTGAGACATCAATTTCATAACATACATAACACAGTCATCATAGGTTAACATAGATCTATAGAAAATGTCTCCACATATAAAAAAAAACAAGAATGAATCTAACAGGTCGAAAAAGGCCAATGATTGATAGAGCTGAAAAAAAGAGATGTTGCCTTAAATAGACGTGAATTTATATAAAAGAGTTTATTTTATAAAGCTTGTACATCACCTGATTACAATGTGCTAATTTACTAATACATAGGAAGGGGAAAAATATTACCGCCCGAACAGGGACTCGAACCCTGGACCGTTAGGTTAAAAGCCTAACGCTCTACCGACTGAGCTATCCGGGCTCTACCTACACTTACTATGAAATAATGAAGTACTACTTCCAATAGATATAAATTTACTACATTACTATAAATTTTTAAAATAAATTTTTAAAACTTCAAAATATCATCCAATTTTTAATTTTTATTATCTGCTGTGAGATTTGTCGTCCAAAGAGTAAAACCTTGAATTAAATTATCTGGATGTAGCATTTCTTTAATTTTAGAAATTCTAGATAATTGCTGTTTTTCTTCTAATCATATATCTGAAATTAATTTTAATTAATTCATTGATATTTATTTATTACATTTATTAATGGTAATAAATTATTAACCGTTATTGTATTTACTTCAGTGATGATGATAATGTCGTATCATCATATAAAACTTTTTTTTTTTTTTTTTTTGCCATAAAAAGTAAGATGCTATCTCTATAGGGAAAGCCTAAAGAGGGGACAATAGTTTATCAAAGTTGAAATAATTTGTCAATCTTTGAAAGACAAATATCACTATTCGGACCAGCGGAGCGAAAAAAAAAAGACAAATTTTACAGCTGCAATTTGACAACTCTATTTATTTATTCATCATTTGACGATATTTCAATACTTCAAAAATTTATATTTCCTTCAATATTCCAATGTGGTCAAAGAACGAGCCCGAATAGCTCAGTCGGTAGAGCGTTAGGCCTTTACCCTTGCCGAATCCTGGCAATGACCTTGATATTTGTGAGTGGTTTGGAATCCACGTTAAACTGTAGCTTCCGGTCCAATTAACCCGAAGTGTGCCCTAAATGACTGTAGAGCGGCAATCTAAATCATATTTTTATATAGATCTATACTTGGGGACAACCTACGTTGACTGCAGTGTTTATGCTGTAAAATTTGGGCTTCCGCAGAAAAAATATAGTTCTTCAAACAACTCAGGTTTATGGGGAAAGGGGAAGCATGTTGAACAACACATTCAACATTGACTAATATTATTCAATTATTTATTAAGAATTTAATTAATTTGTTAGCTATCATTTTGTCATATTTTTAAAACTTTCCTTAAATTTACATCATAAGGCTGAAAATATTAGCCTGTTGCAAAGATGTCTTCTACATTTAGACCAGGGGGTGGCTAACCCAAATGATCTTGCGGGCCACTTTGGAAATGCATCATAACTCAGCGGGCCGCATATAAAATTATATATCCCTATATTAGATTTATACCCACTATAGACATTTTTTTGGAGTGAACAATTGAAACATAATGAATTATTATTATTGCGTTTTACTATTAATCTTACATGTAAACATAGATAATATAATAATAATGATACCAAACGCACATTGCAAAAGAAATATATAACACTAAAAATTAAATATAAAAAATATATAAATATAAATGAAATAAAAAAAATGCAATCATTAAAAAATATTTATTTACTAGTGCGATATTTGTTTGCACAAGAATATTATTTTAAAATCAAAGTTATTTTTTTCTCATAATTTCGACAATTTTTGAATATATGGATGCACAAATAATGCATTTTTTAATACATTGGTTTCACTACTTTAGGCATTATAAAATAAATATATTTTCTTAAAGTATAATAAATCTCATGGGCCGAAAAATATGCAAGGCGGGCCACATGCGGCCCGCGGGTTTGCTCTTTGATTTAGACATTTAGAATAATAAACTTAAATGCTGGATTGGGAAAAAAAAATTGCCATGACGTATAATTTTACAACTCTTCCTATTTCGGCTACACACGTTTGTTTTTGAATGTCCATTATTTTATTAATTGTGCTTGTAGAATGCTTTGTAGTTGTTCTTGTAGTTTGCTAGAATGCCTGAGTTTTTTTTTTTTTTTTTGCCTATTTTTTATAATTTTCTGATACTTTTAAACGCCTTAATTTTTAGACTTGCAAATGGTAAATAAAAATGCTATATAAAACTAAAATTTTAAGTAAATAAACATACAAATAATCATAAAAAATTAATAGATAATTTTAAAAATCTAGAAAAGAATTAGGATTTAGATATGAATAAGTAATCTATTAACTAATTTATATTTAGACATCATTTATTCACTAAATTTGATACTATTTTTTTTTTTTTTTTTACAATTTCACCGCAATCAGTCGCAAATTCAATGTAATATCCATATAAATTTTCATCATTTAAGTAACGGAAAAATAAAAGGGCATTGCAGCCAAAATATGGGAAAATAAATACATTAAATCTAAATGCATGAAAAAAAAAATATATATTTTACCAAGAATACTTTCTGTGTAAAAATCCAGAGTAAATAAAAAATGTTAACATTACATGTAAAAATCTAAAATAAATAAAAATGTCAACATTGCATGTAAAAACCCCAAAAATCATTGAAAAGATGGAAAAAATTTCCTTCTGCCGAAACCGGGATCGAACCAGGGACCTTTAGATCTTCAGTCTAACGCTCTCCCAACTGAGCTATTTCGGCACTCTTGCAAAAGCCGTCGCGTGACATCTGCTTCTGGAATCCCTGCTTTAATGATCAATAGGATGGAGTGTTAGTTTAGTTTGTCGATCTACGATTATTTTTGCACTTCCCCAAGAGCTAATTAGATAGGGACTACTGTTTCATGTGGATCCGAACCACTACGAAAACATCCATGCCACTGCCAGGGTTTGAACCTGAAGCCCATGATACCAAAGGCCAGAGCGCTAGCCAATTTGTCGATCAGGCTCCATAAGATGGAGGAGAAGGTTATATAAAGAGTTATGAAACAAAGGGATTTTCTTCATAAAAGGAAACCATCTATTTTAACAAGAAAATTGTGTATATACAGAGAGATTAACGATGAGGATTTCCTATATTAAGATAAAAATTACTGAAGATTCTAAATTTCTATCGCAAAAACATTGCTTTTGTAAGAATGACTTTTCAACTTTCTATACTAATGACATCTAGGAAATACTACTGTGCCCAAAAATTAAGACCAATTTTTTATTTTTTCCAGAACTCTTTGATTCTTCCAAATTTATTTCATCGCCTTTAAAGTCATCCCCTCCGGACACAATGCACTTATGCAACTTTTTTCAATCCTCAATGCATGCTAAAAAGTCATCGGCAGTGATGGCCTTCAAAGAAAGCGCGCGCCGATGTACGTTGAATCTCTTCAATCGACTCAAAAAACGATACCTAAATCTTCCTTAAAACGATACCTCAGTAGTATTAATTTCAATTTGTCACTTACACCCTTCTTTAACCCTTCCCTCTCTCTACTGACAAGCATAAAAACTATTGAAAAATTTTTCTAAGTTACTACAGAAAAATGTCATTTAAGTTTTGCATCTTCATACAATATAAAACGTGATAAAATTAATATTATTTTTTTTGGAAAGCCACCCTTGATAACTTATGTTCTCACGGTGTCCAAAGCAGACGATGAGGATCTTGCGTCCTCCCGGTCACTGGGAGGGGTAGACCCGAGTGGGAACCTCAAGTCCGGCGCGACGGTCGCGTGTGCCCGCATGGGAAAACGGGTGCGAGGGCTGTGGGAAAAACGGCACGGACCTGCTGCGGAATGGCGACCCGTTTATCGGCTGCTCTCCACGATCTCGTTTTTTTGTTTCTGGCGTACACAAGGGGACAAAATTACAGGGGGTTAAGAACTGTGGATATTGGATATTTATCTCGGAAGGTTTCTGTGGGAATCACATGGGATATTATTATCTCTAGAATCCAAACTGGTAAAGCACATATGCGTAAATTAGCTATGTTTAGGAAAATAAAAATAAAAAAATAAAAAAAGATGAATTAAAATTTTTTAAAAAATCAGAATTTTAATGAAGATATCATGTTTAGAATATTTTACCATTTATTTAGGGGGAGGGGTTAATAATTATACATTATACAAATGTATACTCCTTCATGAGAAATTAAGGTCCTAGTTAGGGTTTTACTATTTCATATTAAATTTTTAAGTTCATAAACAAATGTTTAATTATGTTAAATTTTGTTAATGTTAATGTTAATAAAATGTTAAATTTTTTATGAGGTGGAACAAAACCCTTCGATGAACAAAAGGAAAAAGAAATGAAATGAAGAAAATATTAATTAAAAATTAAATTTTTTTGTTATATAATTTTTTTTTTAATTACCTGCGCATACAGTAAACGCAAACACATGCTTTTTTTTTTTTTTTTAAGTAAACGCAAAGTATTAAAAATATCGCAGCATATCCTGTATATTCTGTGTTAAAATTAAAAATTTCATTAAATGTATAATTTATGTTTATCGCAAAAAAAAAATAATAATAATAATACGATTTTATTATTCAAAAATAATCCAGAGTCAAATAATAAATTCATTGTCAAATATATATATATATATATACTTTATAAGGAAAATCAGAAATAGATAAATTTTTAGAAGTGAAAAAATGATTAAAAGGTTTTTTTTCAGAATTTTTGTCCTTATAGAAGACTTTTTGCAAGTTAAAATAATATTCAATCATATCAATATATATAACATTAAAATTTTTAAAATATTACATTAGTAATGTTATATAATAAAAAGTCATTTAATTCTTAAGCAAGCTCTAAATTTAGAAAAAAAAATATTTAGGTATTGGGAAAATCCATCCATATATTTCGCTAAAGTAAGTAGCCCAAAATCATTGTTATTGAACTTAGATATAAATATGTAAACGAAAGGATTTCAAACAAGTAAACTAATAACTCATTTTTTTCATTGTGAATTGAAATAAGCTATTCTGAAAATAGCCATATTGAAATATGCTATTTCAGCTTCATAATTCAGGGTAAAAAAATGTTTTCAGGTGATCGCTTTGCTAATTTTATTTCCTGCATTATACACAAATAAAATGAAATTCAAATGTAATTTTGCTATTTTTAATGTTATTAATACAAGCGAAATCAGGAATAATTAAGGTTAATTAATCGTTTTTATTTTAGAATTTCTATTAATTGAATCTCTGACGGAGTAAATAAAAATGTCAACAATCCATCCATCCGTAAAAAATGTGTCACAAGAGTAATATGACATTAAAATCCTACTGATGCATTATCCATAATCTAAGAATATCTTATTTATACCGCTAGTTATGATGTAGGGAAAAAAGAAGATTATCATCATCGGCGCAACAGCGCCATGGTGTGCCAGGGCCGTCTACCTGCTGGCAAATTTCGAAACAGGAGATGTTTCCTTTTTTACGCTTTAGGTTTGTCAGCCCTCCGTCCAACGATCTACAGTCATATAAGAATGGGGACCTACTGTTTAAAAAGTGGATTCCGAACCACACATACATCCATGACACCACCAGGACTCGAAATCGAAAACCTGTCGCATCGAGCTCCAGAGCTCTGATCACTCTGTCATCAGCCCCCCCCCCTCCAAAACTGATAGTATATCCAACTGCCTTGTTCTCAAATTAAAATGAAATAAAATTTTAGAAAATTAGATTTAATTGATTCATTGGAACGTTATACACTGTTTTCTGATGTTATTAAAACAAACCGAACGAAAAATGTTGAAAATAACAGAAATTCCATTAAATTTATTTTTAAAACAAATTACTGACAAAGAACAATTCACTACCTTATCCTATACTATAATAAATACTTTTTGTATTGTCCACAAAATAAAAGCGAAATTCAAGTCTGCGACCTTTTACAATGTTATTTGCAAAATATTAATAACAATAAAGAAACGACGTTCAAAAAAACAATAAAGGATTTGTCGAAATTTCATTAACTGAACCGCCGACAAAAACGTTGACAATCCGTCACCGAACAAATGAGGCGGGACAAGAATTGGGACATTAAGCGTCCTAATGATCCAATGACAGGGTAAACAATAGAATGCTTCCTGTGAGAGCCACAGTTTCGATTAAAACATTTCCCTCGCTGACAAATATCATTCCAGGAACGTCCGAGCGACTCACACAGATAAAACAGAAGCCTGGGAAACCTCGGAAAAGGTATGGGAAGAGAACGCTTTCGTTTGTCACACACGACAACAGAGCGATTGAATGGCATTAACACATAGGAAATTCGTGCCAGCGACAATTGTGTCCAAGTTCCATTTCACCAGGTATTGTGCCGACCGGGTGGGAGGATGGCTCTACTCCCACACTATCCTCCGTGCTCATCCTCGACTGTTTTTTTTTTCTTTTTTTTTAAATTTCGATGCGGTGACAGGAAGGTCAAAAGGATATAGATCGCGATTTAGCTGTTCCCCACTTGTTGGAGAGTTTTTCTTTGTTTTGCTGGCCGAGTTTAAAGGTGGCTGTTAGAGGTCTTCGATCCTACCAAGTGGGGTCAGTGGTGATGTCTGCTGTTCAGAGGCATGTAGTAAAGAGAGTGCGTTTATTTCCTTTCGCGCAAGAATGGCCCTTCAAGGTTATATCAAAGAGCAGTTTTAAACGCAGAGGAATTTTTCGGTAGTAATAACGTCGATCGGTTGGATTTGATGGAATGGTTTAGTGCGCATTGCTGTGATGCGGGTGGTGAAATAAAGTACAGCATTTAAACGTGAGGTAATTACAAGCAGAAAAACATGATTTCGTAAAATGAAATTGAATGGATTTTTTTTTTTAAATTCCTACTATTGGTCACACTCTCCTATATATATCTTGTTCAAACATTTTTTAAACTTGGCGGATGACACTTGATGTTAATACAGTTTTTTCAACTATTAATTCATTAATAATTATTAATTTAAAAAACTAAAATTAATTAATTAAATTTAATTAATTAATTTTAGTTTTACTAAGTTACATGTATTTACTAATAGATGTGGCGCCGGAGTGTAAGGAAAAATTTCAGCGTTGTTTATAAAGAACTTTCTACAATATAGTGAAAAAAAGTAGGAGTTGACTTTAATTTTTTTTTTTTTTTTTTATTTTTTTTATATTACTTGTTTTTTGTCACTTTTAAAAAAAAAACATCTTTATTGACCAAACTCTGTCCTTCATCTCCCTCTGTAAACAATTTCAAAGGTATGACTTTTATAGTAGAAAACCTGATAAGCAAGCTGAACCGAAGACTCTTGTCTGTGAGCACGATAAAAGTCATACCTTTGAGGCCTGTTTGACTTTAAACCAGGCAAGAGATCAGAGATCAGCAAAAAATGTTTTTAAAAAAATGACAAAAAAAAAACAATATAAAAATAAAAAAAAAAGAGTAGAATAAACTCTACATACTTAACTATATTGTAGAAAGTTAACACATAAACAACGTTGAAATTTTTATATGCCACCTCTATAAGCTGCATAACGGCAAATCACAAAAAAACTAAAATTGGTAATTAAGTTTAGTAATTGTACAGTTTTTAAATTAATAATTGACCAACAATTAATAATTGCTATATTAACTTCCTCGAATGCATCCGCCTAGCCTGCCTTGGGAAATTGTGCATGAGGGTAATAGTAGGAGCCCCAAAAAATCCATTCAACACTCTTGCTATGTGCTGCGTTTGGCCCTTTCGTGCTCACCGCCTGCATCAAAAACAATCTTTTTGTCATCAAATCCAACTCGATGCGTTACTACCTTCACTCTGCGTTTCAAAACTGCTCTTTTTAATCTGGCTGCGAAGGTCAAGCCGTAAGCCGCTCTTCCATGCGCAGGCTGCCAGACCCTCTGACCTTGTTGGGATCGAGACTCCCAACAACAAAAATAAAAAAGCATGTTCAATCTCTCTGAACCTTCTATCTCATCGAAAAGCTTAAAAGAAAAAAAACGTCGGCGAACTGGCCACGAGATAGTGTGAGGGCGAAAGCACCATCATTTCATGCACAGCCTACCTGTTGTGGGCGCCGGGTGTCGCGCGGCTGATGGCCAGCCCATCGCTCTGACCCGTTCTTCTACCCCTTTCCACGGACTCCCAGGCTTGACGTGATTAACTCATTACAGAATGTATTTGTCAACGGCACATCCTTCACGAAAACTACATATTATCATTGGATCGTCAGAGATGCTTATTCTGACTCACTACGTTTAGGCTGACCCTTGATCTTCGTTTGTCGGCGGTTTGAGTGTGAGCTCGTCAAATACCGGGCGTCGTTTCTGACCGTTTGCAAATAGCAGCAAGGTCACGGAACTGAGGCCCCTGCATTTGTGGACCTTCTAAAAGTCTGTTGTCCATGAGCAGCAGGACAAGGTAGTGGTGGGCCACTGTCGGCAGACGTTGCAAGTAAATTTATCAATTTCTTGTTATTTTCAACATTTTCAGTTCAGTTTGGCATCAGAAAAAGCGTTGTGAATCGAGGTAAATCTGAACTAAGGGCCACATTTCATTGAGAGGCTAGGCTCGAGACCAATCTATTGAGACGAGAGTGTTCTGCATTCCATTATTGTCATGGACATGTGTTAATCCCACTGCATGTAAGCTGAGACACAGGAAACTGAAGCCTATTCAACATCTCCTGTTTCAGCGCCACAACCCTGGCGGCGCTGTTGCGCTCATTCTTTTTCCTACAGCGGCATAAACAAGATTATTCTTAGATATGAATAATCATCGGTAAGTTAGCTGTCTTGACACATTTTACGATGAATGGGTGTTGACATTTACACTCCGTCAGGAATGGCATCGTAGTAATTAGCACAATTATCCCATTTCGCTGCATTAACTAGCATTACAAAATAACATTATTTATTTAAATTTTATTTGGCCTCGAGGCTCGCCAACAAAGAAGCAGTCACTGAGCACCATGGCTGAATGGCTGACTCCAGCCTATGGCCTTCAGAGCCAACCTTTCAATTCTGAGAAAAATGAGTTAACGCTTTGCACCTGACGAAAATCACTCGTTGACACCTCTAAGTTCCAACAACAACGATTACAGCTATGGCTAAGTGACGATACTGGCATTACTAATGTATGACATTAAAAGGGCATGTTATATATATTGATATGATTGAAGTATGTTTAACTTGCAAAAAATGCCTTATAAGGTTTAAAGTGCTGCTGTCCACTTTCTAAAATTCCATCTTATTTTCATAAGACCATTATTCCTTTATGCTATATGCTGTTGTTTCCAATAATTTCCATTACGAACCAGCTACGAATCATATTATTATTTTTTTGCGATAGGCTATAAATTTTGTTTGTGGTTGAGCCACAGCACAGGAATATTGAGGCTATCTTTTTGCAATCTACTTTTGGATTAAAACATATGCCGGTTGCTCGCCGCAGGCAAGCGCAAAGTCCCTGCAACAAAAAAAAAAAAGTTTGGTGTAATATTTTCATTTCATTTAGATATCGAGTTCCCACCTCATAAAGACCAGCATTTTATTAACCAACATTAACAGAGGCTAACATGAATAAACATTTGTTGCATGAGCACCAAAAGTAATAATGGTAAACTAACTAAGCGCTTAACATTATTGCCATAATATATATTAACACTAAATGAAGTAATAAAATATTCTAAGCATGATATCTTCATTAAAATTCTGATTTTCATATTCATCTTTTATTTTTTGACCTTTTCTAAGCCGCTGTACATATGTGCCAGTTCTAGGACTAATGTCATGGCTCCACATCTGGTTAACCCCCCTGTTGTCGCTGTGCGCCAAAGCAGGGTCAGAGGAGGAAGCGGCTACAAACCACAGCTGAGTACAAATTTTCAACCCCCTCACCCCATGCGGGCAAATGCGACGAAGGTTTCCCTGGGTCTACCCCCGTGACACAGATAAATAATTTCTAACGACACCGTGAACATAGTATCAGGAGTGTCCACAAAAATGTGTTAATTTTATCGTTTTTATATTGTGTGAAGATACCAAGGCGCAAGCTCTGTATTGTACCAGAAATTTTCAGTGGTTTTTATGTAACTATCATAGAGAAGGGGGGGGTAAGGGGTAATGATGAGTAGTGTTCTACTGTGACAATCTTACAGAAAGATGCCAGGTATCGTTTGGTTTCGATTAACTTACATCTGGCCATGTTTTGCTGCATTGAAAAAAAAAAAAGGATGACTTTCAAAATTGTTACCAGAAAAACATTAACAAGCTGAAAAGGACATACATGGGCTAAAATTGGTCTTCTTCGAACTTTGTTGGCATTCAGATGTCGTGAGCCATAGAAATTGAAGGAATGTTTCTTTACAAAAAGCTGTTTTGCGATAGGAAATTTCAGAGATCTTCAGTGATTTTAATCTTGGCTATAGGAGTCACACAAATCGTCTCCTTCTCTGTATATGCACAGTTTTCTTGAATAGATGGTTCACCCTTGAAAATCCTGGGTGCTCTTTCCCTTTCCACTGGCACCTTCCAAATATTTTGCATCCAGCCTGGGGGCCAACAGCATACGGCTGGCTGGTTCAAACTGGCATTGGCATGAATGTTTCGCTGATTTGTCCCACGCCTGGAAGCCCGGCTGGTCTAACCAGCAAGGCCGACAAACTTAAACAGCACTCCATCGTGATCGGGAAATCATTTGGCTCCACCTTTTGGAGGCACTGAAGATCTAAGGTGGCTCTAATCCTTCGCAGAAACTCAATGATGGGGCCACGAGGTTTCACATGCAATGTTTGTGCCCCATTTTTGGAGCACACAGCAATGACAGCATTTTGACAGTTTTTACACAAGCATTCTTGGTAAATATATATTATGCATTCAGAGAAATTTATTTATTTATTTTGGCACAATGCCCTTTTTATTTTTCATAAATGATGAAAAGAACTATATGAATGACAATTCTACAAAAAAAAATTTGAATGACAAACAGTTAATGGGTACTAATCATATCTAAATCTGATTTTTTCAAATTTTTAAGGTACTCTCTTCATATTTTTATGATTATTTTATGTTTGAGGCCCAGTTTTATATGGCATTTTTACCGTTTTACCAAGTCTAAAACATATAGACGTTCATGTCAGGAAGAATATAAAATAGGCAAAAAAAAAATCAGGCAGAAAGCAGAACTACAAGACTAGCATTCTACAAGCAGTGCTAAGGCGTGGACGCATTCAGAAGCACGATAATCTTCGAAAAACTCATGCTAAAAATCCCTTACACGTCATGGCTCCAGCTGATACAAGTTGACCCATTCTACAAATGTGTCTGGAAATCAAAGTGTGTGGCTCTTCCAGCGCTATTTTTCTTCCTCTTTCGGCCCCATAACATTATTATGCTGAAAATATGTTGACACATGACACAAGAAGCCTCTGACGAGGATTTCAATAAGAAACCATTATTCCTCCAGAGGTGTCGAGAAAAGTCTAACTTTTATTGTATAGGCCACCAATGATTACATTTTTTATTTTCATTTTGCTTTACCTTATTTTTATGTTGTTTGAATGTTATATATTTGTCTTCAAGTTTGTCATCATTATTGATATATTATCTATGTTTAGCATAGGTAACTGACAAGCTTGTGCTCCACAATTCATTATGTTGTTCACTTTCCAAAAAATGTCTATAGTAGCCATAAGCTAGCTATGAGATATGCCTGAGTTGTGCGGCACCGCTGGTCCTGATGCATGACCCACAAATCATTGGCAGAAGATTCATATGACCTTATGATGGGGTAGGAGAGTTCAAATAGCTATCACCAGCGACCAGCTAACAGGTAATTAAATTCTTGGCATGGTTGAACAACAATTAGTGTGTTACATTCCGCTTCCCCTCCCCCTCAAACTGGTGTTTGACTGAAGACACCTATTTTCTGCAGAAGCAGCCGCCTACAGGTGTCAGCGCAGGTATCCCCATAGATGCAAAGCTACCTTGTTTGCCAGGGCCACTTCAGTTGTGGATCCGTAGTTCCAAGCCGCTCACAATATCAAGGCCATTGCAGGATCGGCAGGAAGCAAAAGGCACTGGCGCTCTTACCGGCTGACTGCCGAGGCTCCACGACACATTAAGTATTGAGAAGTACTCAAATTTTGTATTATCGTCAAATATTTGAATAAATAAACTCAAGAGTATACGGCTTTGTAAAATTGTCTTTTTCCTTCAATCAATGACGACAACAGACCCAGACGAAGTATTCGGCGATAAGCAACGATGCACCTCTTGAAATTAATCTTACTGTGGCAAAAAAGTTTTATATGATGACCATTTAAATAAGCCTGCAATAACTTGATTGTGGTACCGTTAATATAATGACAAATAAGCTGTCAATGGTCAATTAAGGTAATTTCGAATATATAAGAAGCTGGCAATATCTAGAATTTCAAAATTAAGAGTAGGCAATTTAATTCAGGTTTCTTGGACGACAAAAATCTCACAGCAAATTAAGAGCCAGTTGATATTTTGGTTTTAAAAAATTTATTTTTAAATTACTGTGTATGTACAGGCCCCATATCTGTGGAGTACATGAGTGGGTGGCAGGTGAGCTGTCAGTCGTAGGGTGTAACCGGTCCAGGCTTCGGTGTCCCCTTCAGTAAATTAGCATTATCAGTAGTGGCTCACAAGCTTTTATAAAGCTCTTGGCATATAGGTGCGTCTGTTAGGCAGCATCTGCTCTGACACTCATTTGACCAGGTGCATTCTTGTTTTTTGCTGTGTGGAGGCGCCTACTAGATCAGTGACGTGACCTTGCCGACCGAAAAATGTCTCTGAAAATAACAACCCCGGGCAGCAGATTTATTTTTGAGGGTGTCCCATCAAAACAATGAAGAAAAGGACTAAAACAAACAAATAAAGAAAAGGTGGTGTTTGGTATGAATACACTTCCAGTTAAATTTTCAAGCTTCTGATTGGTAGGGCCATATACTCCTTCCTTTTATTATTATTGTATTTTATTATATTTTTTTCTTTTTTAATATAAATATTTTGAAAACACAGTCACCTGACAAAATTATAAATATAAATTTAATTATGACTTATTAACAAGACTAAATAATTATTGTTTTTGATCTCAACAAAAATCTTAACCCAAATCATTTATTCTTTGTACGAACCACTGCATTGCCCATCAATACAGTACATTTGATAGATCAGCCTGAAAATGGCAATTGGGATTAAGAAATGGGATATTAAATATTTTTAACAAGAAAAATCAACTGCAATACAAACTGACACGAAAAACTAATATTTTCTCAATTTGAATGACGGCTCTGTGTCTTTGCTTAATATTATGACATGGCTGAAGCAACTTTTATTAACATCGTGTTTAATGTTGAAAGAAATCTCGATGACTCAAAAATCTGTAATAACATATAAAAAAAAAAACATTCTCAAACTGAAGCTTTCATCTGAAAAAAAAACAAAAAAAAAATTACATCTGAAAACTAAATATATCAAATAAGAAATCATTACAGTTCATCATCTTTGGCCACGACTTTCATCAGCTGTGTTTCTCTTATAATGCGAGAATAGAGCCTTCAAAAGTCTCCTGAAGACTCTTCGGCGAATACCTATGGTGCTCAAGCCTTGCCTACAGGTATCTCTGCTGCAGGTCATTGAGGATAGAGTATCCGTCATTAAAAAAATATTATAATGTAAAGAATTATCATTTTCCACTTTCTCAAGCCTACAATTGCATATCCCTCGCATAATAGCAGGATTGGCTTTGTCAGTCAGGAACTTAGTAATAGATGAATGGAAATAAGATCATTCAACGCCACAAACCCCTTTGCTCTTGTGTGTGATCGGCCAAAATGCACACATTCGTTCAAGCTAAGCACCGGGGCCTTCAGCAGCTCTGAAATCAATATTGAGTTGAGATATGTGCTCTTAACGCCTTGTTAGGAACTTTTTATCGTTGCTATATCTATATGTATATGCATAATATATATATAGTACTCAGCCATGTTCGAGTGAAGAAGATGATTAACTTTGCTCTTTGCCTTCACTCTTTAAAAGTACACGTCATGGTGAGTTGAGCGCCAATTCAAATCGTTATGACACTATCGAATGATCACACATTATTTATTTGTCAGTACAGCATCTTAAATTATTGTTGCGCTTATTCCCCCACACCTATTTATATTTATTATATTAACATTGCTATAGATCATCACCAATGTCTGTCTCCACTATCGACCTGTACCTTTCCATCACTCAAGAGGCTGGCTTCATTACAGTACCCACCTTTCATCATTAATGTAAACATTCGTAGTGAAATTGATGCACAATATCATTATATGAGCGTGCTGAAGCTGCATAAAACATATCTGTTTTAACCAATTGCGATCTCACATTAAATCTTCCGAGGAATATCAGCGCACCGGCCAATGTTAACTGGACAATCTATCAGGAATTTGGGAGTTCCAGAAAATGCACATGAAGCTGTTATCAGAAGATCGACTACTTGAAGTACATCAGCAAATGGTTTGGCTCGATATTCCATGACCCCACGAAGAGGTGGTACAAATTCAGCATTACTCATCGGTTGAAAAAAAAGATGATCAGCTCAACCTGTGTAAAATTAAATTTATTGGCTTTCATTTTATTCATCGCTATAACTATTATTTTTATCGTTTGTCTTTCATGGCGAGGTATGACTTTGATCGCTGCGAGGAACTCTACCCACGAGAGAACAGGATTGGTGGCTGCAGCTTCAGCCCTTTCTGTGTGTGCTTTGGAGAGCACAGCCGCACCGCCAACAAGCGCTTATTACTGTATTGCCAGCTTGCATGCAGCTGGCTGTAACCCATGTCAAGCATACTTCGCCATACATCGGTGCCTGGTGGATTTCGCAGATACTGACGGCGTGCAGATGTAGGTGACCACCTCCCAGAGATGTGTCCTCATTGGCCATCAATGCCATTTGGGCTCGGATCTCCCGAAAAATCGGCTGACAAAAAGCTCTAAGAAGCTTTAACATCAGCTT